>JAXCGZ010016630.1:0-13197 GCA_037179515.1 Halocaridina rubra
CCGCCCACTTCATTGCTGTTACTTAGTAACCACCCACTCAATACTCGGTTGGGCAACTAAATTCACGGATTCCCCGGGGCCCTACCCATGTCCAAGGGCCCCTACTTAGGGACCTACGCTCGCGCACGCGCTAGACGCGTGTCGTGCATGCGCTCCCTTAAATACATACCCATATAACCCCTTTCTCTTATCCCTTCGGCCCCTACGTGCTCTCTTCTAGGGTGGGGAGGGAACCAAAGGGCCAGCCACGAGCCCCCTCCCAACAGACATCCATAACCTCTCTTTTCTAAACCATGGCTGCCAAATATTGGGCTAGTGGAGAGAGAAACTCTCTCTCTCTCTCTCTCTCTCTCTCTCTCTCTCTCTCTCTCTCTCTCTCTCTCTCTCTCTCTCTCTATCACATCGATCGATATCCTAACCGTTCTACTGACCCTCTATTCGCGAATTCCTGTTGCTTCGCCATTCTACTTGTGCATACACGCACACACGCATGCGCTCTCTCTCTCTCTCTCTCTCTCTCTCTCTCTCTCTCTCTCTCTCTCTCTCTCTCTCTCTCTCTCTCTCTCTTATTCCCTCGGAGCGCAGGAAGAGATAATAGCGTGTACGATATGGAAATGTAATTGAAGTCCAGGGATGAATAATATTGGGAAGAAAAAACTCATTCTAAGACGGACCCTTATTGGCATTCTATTCTCTCTCCCATCCTGAAAAAGACTGGAAGATAATGATAAGGAGGAAGAGGAGGAGGTGGTGGTGGTGAGAGACATATATAATAACCTTAATCATTCACAATAAGTATAGAAAAGTTTAGATAGTCTCCTTGTGTATATGAGTGAGCCTGGAAAAATCGTTGCTCTATCAAGATGTGTTTCCATAACAATACTCCTTGAGGTCCCTTAAAGAGAGGCCATTATGTTGTCTTACCTAAACCCAATCTAATTATTTCCGTCATGAATCATTTATTGGTGTCTAAGATACAAGTTTACTAAGTCCATACAATTCTACCAAGTAACATTAGCAAGGGATCTAAGTCTGAATATGAAATTGGATATGATAGGACAAGAACTAGCGACAGTGCTTACTTACTTACAAACTCTAATTATCTCATGCTAATTAATTACTGGCTTTTGTTTACCATTTTGTATGTCATTCAGTTATGGGGACATGTACATGTTGGAGCTAGGCAATTAAGGTTGGATGCCCTTACTAACGCCACGCAGTGGGATCGATCGCGATTCTGTCACCTCTCGAGTCGAGTGCTCTAACCACTGCCATACCGCGATCCACTTAATTTATAATCAATTGTAAAAAAGCAAAATAATTTGAACTGAAAATTGATTATGTGGAGAAGAATGAAGCAACTGGCTTGAGAGAAAGAGCTGGAAAAACAAGTTTTCAATTCCAGTTAGGCTTTTCAGCCTGTCAGTGGGATCAATCCGACAACTGATCCTGGGGAAAGTGAGGCTGGGGAATGTAGACTGGATAACATCCCTATCGTCCCACTGTGGTCTCGATCGAGGGTCTACCACCATGGTTCCCATCGTGGGGAGCATGCCCCAAAGGGGGCAATTTGACTTTTAAGGGAGGGGGCAATTCGAAAATGTGTTATTACAGTGATTTTTTTCCTAGTGAGTCTGTGTGTGAGTTAATACATACGGCGCATATACAGTATGCCTATATAAAAAATATTTGTGTATGTGTGTACATGTGTAGCTGGTATGTACACATGTGTAATATTTATGCATTTCAGTTCTCTGTTATATGACGGAAACTTTGTTTTGTTTTTTATATCACTTCATATTATTATTATTATTATTATTATTATTATTATTATTATTATTATTATTATTATTATTATTATTATTATTATTATTATATTCTTATTATTATTATTATTATTATTATTTTCTTTTAATAATTTCTCTGATTTCTTATTCGGTATTTCATTTGTCCTTTCATTCTTTATATTTTTCTCTGTCATGTATGCCATGTTGTTCTTTGGAAGCTTCCTTTAGACCAAGAATTATATACCACAGGAGGGCATCAGGATTTTAGAATTACCTAGGTGGGGTATAACCAAAAAAAAAAAAAAAAAAAGTTGGGAACCATTGGTCTACCAACTCAGGAGTCTAGCAAGGAAAATTATGAAGGGTAGCATGTCTTCTTTCTCTCATTTTTTTATTTTTTTTTTTTATAAATGCAACCTCAAATTCTATCACCAAGCAACGAAAACCGAATCCAGGGCATGTTAATCCCTGAGTGTATGTGTTTAGGGCAAGAAGTAAGGAGAGACCCTAAGACTTCACTACAAAGCCTGTTTCACCACAACTATGTCTATTAGTATAGAGTCAGACGACAGACATGTAGGGAAAAGCTCTAAGGCCTGATTTCTTAAACAGCGTAAACCAGGATACCATATTGTTAATTAGCCAGACACACAAATGGATTTCATAAACGCATCTGACGCGGTTCTGTGTATGGCTAGGATCCCGTACGGGATCCTAGCCATACACAGAACCGCGTCAGATGCGTTTATGAAATCCATTTGTGTGTGTCTGGCTAACTAACAATATGGTATCCTAGGTTTACAATGTACGGGATCCTAGCCATACACAGAACCGCGTCAGATGCGTTTAGGAAATCCATTTGTGTGTGTCTAGCTAACTAACAATATGGTATCCTAGGTTGCACTGTTTAAGAAATCGAGTATAAGTCTCTACAAGAGCATTCTGCCCCCTTTTGGGAGGTGGCTGAGTGAAAGCAAAATATCCATTTAACTCTCCAATTATCTGTCTATCTATCTATTCATCCATATATCTATCTATCTATTTATCTATCTGTGTCTCCCTATTTCCTGTAAACAAAATGTCCCTTTAATCCCATAAAAATCATAAATATTAAGCTAACCTTGAGCTAAAAAGCAAAGCAAAAACACGATAACATTACTCTCCCATTAGCAGTGCTAAAAGCTGTTGCCATCCGAGGCCCTCCCAGAGGCATCGTCGAAAGTTCTTAACTAAGCTTGATAGAGGGAGCTAAAAGCATCGTCGTTACAAGATATGCCTGGGTACGCCCATTTCAATGAAATATTCATTACATAAGAGTAAGTTAGTCTCTCTCTCTCTCTCTCTCTCTCTCTCTCTCTCTCTCTCTCTCTCTCTCTCTCTCTCTCTCTCTCTCTCTCTCTCGTATACACTGAGAAATAAAAGTATTTTATTATCAATTATATCTTTGTTTACATAGGGCCGCTGTTTATCGATCATCTTTTGGCGGATAGTGTTTGGTTTATGCTCAAAGTTTTAGAGTGTGAAGTTTCTCCTGCCACCAACCCTATACACTGGAGCCTGTTTGGGACCGGTATTGAGTTGAGCTTACTTACTCCCTAGGGGCTTGATTGAAAATCTCTCTCTCTCTCTCTCTCTCTCTCTCTCTCTCTCTCTCTCTCTCTCTCTCTCTCTCTCTCTCTCTCTCTCTCTCTCTCTCTCATTGCAAGTATGTTGGTAAATGTAAAAAATAAATAGTCAAAAATAGGATTAATAGCGAAAGCAGAGTATTTGCTTCTAAGTCTATCAGACACCTCATTTCTATAAAAGATAAAAAAAATCCAGTTCAGAAAAGTAGCCACATTTCAAGGAGAAGAAATTGCGCAGGTGAGTGAATATTTTCAACTGTAGGCGCTTCTAATCTATCAAAAGATTAGCATATAATGACCCTTAAGAGACGCTCCACCACTGAGGTGATCGCTAAGTGAGTTTTAAATCATTCCACCTCACGATATTTGTCTTCCACTGATATGTAAATTTATCACCATATGACGACCTCACCTTAAAAAAAAAAAAAAAAAAAAAAAAAAAAACGCGCTGCACACAACATGAACACATTAAAGGACTCGGGCCAAAGACTTTCATAATCTCATAATCAGAACAAAACATTCTAGGCCAAGGTCAACATGTAGGATAACGGAGAAAGACAAGCTGAAGACAGGTCAAGCAGGCAGTGTGAATGACGCCTTAAAAGCAAGTTTGGATCTCTGTAACATGGAAAAATTCTGTAATATTTTCCCATATATAATTTTTTCCTTTCGACTTTTACAATGAAAGTAGATATAGATGTAAGCGCTCTACCTATATCTCTTATTATTATTATTATTATTATTATTATTATTATTATTATTATTATTATTAATTGGGATAACACATCATCATTCATAATAAATAAGGTTGGCATGATAAAAAAATGATTAAGTCAATAAAAGAGCTTGAAATCATATGAGAGCATTCAAAATAATGAATTCAATAAATGTGAATGGAAAGTTATATCATCTTAACTGAAGAGCAATCGCCATTGTTACGGTTATAAGAAGTCAAGAAAAAATTAAATTTTTACTTATAGTTTGAACATATGTCCATCTGATTTGGCCGCACGTAGATCAATACTGTTTCAGATATTACATAAATGCGCAGATCCTATTAACATAGTCGGTACATTACTATGGGTATGTGCTTCGTCAAAAAAGTATCATATTTAGAGTTTTGCTCACGATGGAAGATGCGCTCGGAAGCTTAAATGATGGACAGATAACTGGACACAAGACTTTAGCGGAAGTACGCAAAATCTTTCTATTGAGAGGCATTTTAATGAGTTATTTTGGATACGTGAATCAGCCATAAATGTTCAGAAAGCTGTACCCCCGAAATGTATCGCAAAACCCTGAACACTTCCTCTAGACCACACGAAAAAAAAAAAAAAAAAAAAAATTACTCGAGTCGATAAATGGGTGGACGAGTATCGGACATGTATTTTTGTGTTGCGGTAGGTCTAAATTACCGGTTTTCTCCTGGATTTACAACAGCTTTGTTATCACCAAAAAAAAAAAAAAAAGAAAAAAGACTTTTAGTTGCCACTCTACTAAATACGTCTAAGTAAGCCTGTACCAATAAATATTGTCAATTACTATGAGTGGCTGATCATACTGAGAGCGCCTAAGAAGATGAAAATGATGTCGGAGAATACAACTGTTCAACCATTACCTGTGAAAGGAAGGTCATTCTAAGGCTGCAAAATTCACGTGCAAAATATTTTACTTAGAAAAAATAAACATATTAAGGCAATATTTAAAGCTTCAAATCTTTATCAACGCACAAAAATACAGACATCAAAATTGCTTCGCGTAAACCAGAATGAGTGAAAGTGACATCCTGCGGATACCGGAGTTAAGCTTACCAGATATTGCTTGATCTGTGCTTAGAAAGTGAAAACATTATCATGTGGCCAAAAGCATAATGTACCAGTATATTATCAAGTATGATGGCAAATTAAATGAGCTTCGACATGGACTAAGAACTACTTAAATTACATGTCATGGATGCAGCTCAGTCGACTGGATATGTGATGCAGAATCACTACACATGTGACTACTACAATATTTTAATATGAGAAACTTGGACGGCCAAAGCAAAACAGGTGCAACATTTTTTGCACTACTTACACAATATGTTGGAAGCAGATGAAGTCTGGATCTGAAAATGAATCAGTCTCTAAATCAAACAATGTTTGTCTTGATATTTAATAATATATATATATATATATATATATATATATATATATATATATATATATATATATATATATATATATATATATATATATATATATATATATATATATATATATATATGGAAGGTTTTGGCTACATATGGAAGCTGAAATAAATTCTGAGATCCTTAGTACTTTCGAGTATATTCATCTACTAATCATCTTTGAGTAGATAAATATATATACTCGAAAATACCAAGTACTAAGGATCTCAAAATTTCTTGTAATTTCCTTACGTAGCTATATCATTCCACATTTAGAATATTCAGGTGCTCCTCGTGAAACAGAATCATACATTAATATATATATGCTTTGTGGGGCGGGCACAACATCAATGAATAGCCTCAACGTATTCCCTGCGTGTCGTAAAAGGTGACTAAAAGTGGACGGGGCGGGGGGACTAGGAATCCCGCCCCTTGTATCAACCTCCTGCTAGACGTCAAAGAAGAAGGAGAGTAGAGGGGAGAATAACTTCTCCCCAAACTCTAGTTTTGGGGTGTCTAAATGTGCGTGGTTGTAGTACGATAGAGAGCAAAAGATGTGAGATTGGATATATGTATGGTAGGAGGAGGATGGATGTATTGGCATTGTGTGAGACGAAGATGAAAGGAAAAGGAGAAGTGGCATTTTGTGATGTGACGGGTAGGGTGTCTGGGGTTGAAAGGGGGAGAGCGAGAGAAGGTGTGGCATTATTGCTGAGTGAATGGATGGTAAATCAGGTAGTGGAATGGAAAGAAGTGTCATCTAGGCTGATGTGGGTGAGGGCTAGGATAGGAAGGGAATGTTGGGCTTTTGTTAGTGCGCATGGGCCAGGATGTGAGAGAAGTGAGGAAGAACGGGATGAATTCTGGAATGAGTTAACTAGAAGTGTGGATGGTCTGAGTAGAAGGAACTATGTAGTTGTGTTGGGTGACTTGAATGCCAGAGTGGGTGATGGAGAGATAGAAGGTGTTGTAGGAAAGTATGGGGTACCAGGTGGGAATGAGAGTGGCGAGAGACTGTTAGATATGTGTGTGGAGCAAGAGTTGGTGATAGGTAATAGTTTATTTACGAAGAAGTTAATAAATAAGTATACATGGATGAGAGTGGCATGTGGAAGAGTGAAAGAAAGAGCATTGATGGATTATGTGTTGGTAGAGTGAAAGATGTACATGCATTCAGGGGTGTGGCTGCTGGGATGTCTGATCATTTTTTGGTTGAAGCAAAAGTGGTAGTAGCAAAAGAGTGGGGAAATAGTGTGGGGGGATGTGGAAGGGAAATAGTGAAGGTGGAAGAGTTGAAAAAGCCAAAGAAGAGACAGGAATATCAGGACAGGTTGAGAGTGGCATATGACAGGGTGAAAGAAAGAGAAGTTGGGGAGTTAGGGGAGGAATGGGGGTTGATGAAAGAATGTTTTGTGGGACATGCAAGTGATGTGCGTGGAAAGAGGTTTGTTGGAGGTGGCATGAGGAGGGGCAGCGAGTGGTGGAACGAAGGGGTGAAAATGAAGGTGGAAGAGAAAAAGAAGGCTTTTGAGGAATGGCTGCAGTGTAAAAGTAGGGAGAAGTATGAAAGATATAGGGAGAAAAAATAGAAACTAAGCGGAAGGTAGAGGAAGAGAAGAGGTTGGCAAATGTTAGGTGGGGACAGGATTTTAGTAGGTCATATGAGGAGAATAAAAAGAAGTTTTGGAAAGAAGTGAAGAGAGTAAGGAAGGGTGGATCGAGGATGGAAGAGACAGTGAAAGATGTGAATGGACAGATGTTAAGAGGGAACTATGCAAGGAAAAGATGGGCAGAATATTTTGAGTGCTTGATGAATGTTGAGGAAGATAAAGAGGCAGCTATAGTGGCAGTGGGAGGGGTTCAAGGGCCAGTTATGGGAGATGAAAATGAGAGAGAGATTACAAGAGAGGAGGTGAAAAGGGCATTGTATGAAGCGAAAACAGGTAAAGCACCTGGAATGGATGGTGTGAGAGCGGAGATGTTGAAAGAAGGGGGTGTGACTGCATTGGAATGGTTAGTGAGAGTGTTTAATATATACTTTATGTTGTCATTGGTGCCAGTGGAATGGGTGATTGCCTGTATAGTGCCCCTATACAAAGGTAAAGGAGATATGTATGAATGCAGTAATTTTAGGGGTATAAGTTTGTTGAGTGTGGTAGGAAAAGTGTATGGTGGGATACTGTTTAATAGGATTAGGGATAAGACAGAATATGTGATCGCGGAAGTGCAGAGTGGTTTTAGGAGAGGTAGAGGTTGTATAGATCAGATTTTTTATAGTTAGGCAGTTATGTGAGAAATATTTAGCAAAGGGTAAGGATGTGTATTTTGCATTTTTGGATCTGGAGAAAGCATATGATAGAGTTGATAGAGAGACTATGTGGAATGTTTTGAGATTATATGGAATTAATGGTAAATTGTTGCATGCAGCGAAGAGTTTGTATGAGGGCAGTAGAGCTTGTGTTAGGGTAGGGAATGAAGTGAGTGAATGGTTTCCAGTGAGTGTGGGACTGAGACAGGGATGTGTGATGTCACCATGGCTGTTCAATTTGTATACTGATGGAGTTGTAAGAGAGGTGAATGAGTGAGTGCGTGGTCGAGGTTTGAGAATGGTAGATGGCGATGATAACGAGTTGTAGCTGAATCAGTTGCTGTTTGCAGATGATACTGTGGTGGTAGCAGATTTAGAGGAAAAGCTGTGTCAGTTAGTGTCAGAATTTGGAATGGTGTGTGAGAGAAGGAAGTTGAGAGTGAATGTTGGAAAGAGTAAGGTTATGAGGTGTACAAGAAATGAGGATGGCGCTGGATTGAATGTTATGTTGAATGGAGAGACACTTGAGGAGGTTAATCAGTTTAAGTATTTAGGCTCGGTTATAGCTGCAAATGGTGGAGTGGAAGCAGATGTGTGTCACAGAGTGAATGAAGGATGTAAAGTGTTGGGTGCATTGAAAGGAGTGATGAAGAATAGAGGGTTGGAAATGAATGTTAAGAAAGTTTTGTATGAGAAAGTGGTTGTGCAAACTGTGATGTATGGATCAGAGTTATAGGGTATGGAAGTAAGTGAGAGACAGAAACTAAATGTGTTTGAGATGAAATGCCTGAGGAGTATGATTGGTGTATCTCGATTGGATAGGGTTAGGAATGAAGTGGTGAGAGCAAGAACGGGTGTGAGGAGAGAAATTGCAGCCAGAGTAGATATGAATGTTCAGAGATGGTTTGGCCATGTGGAAAGGATGGATGATGAAAGGCTGCTGAAAAAGGTGATGAATGCGAGAGTTGATGGGAGACATGCTAGAGGAAGGCCTAGGTTTGGATGGATGGATGGAGTAAGGAGAGCCCTGAATGATAGGAGGATGGATGTGAGGGAAGCAAGCGAGCGTGCTAGGAATAGGAATGAGTGGCGAGCGATTGTGACGCAGCTCTGATGGGCATCTGCTGTTGCCACTGGTCTGCATCTTACAGAGGTAGCCCTGTGGTAGGGGCAGTAGGAGGAGTTGGCAGTTGTGAAGCGACACAGGTTGTGGAAGAGCCGGGAGGTTGGGCTGTGGCACTCCAGCAGTGCCATCTGAACGGTCGCTAGCTCCCTCGTCATTGCCCATAGAGCAAAGTAATCCCCATATTTGTTTTCCTTTCTTGATGTCGGCTACCCCCCCAATTAAAGGGGGAAACAGCCAAGGTAGATAGATAGATAGATATACCGAAAGGATATTTGCCAGTTTCGAGCAGAGCTTCAAACATTTTCATTATTTTAGAAAGAAAGACAGGAAAACTGGTCAATTAACTAAACTCTGGGCACCATAACAAGCGAAACTTTACCTATGCTCAAAGTAATCATTAGAAACTTAGAATTAATGGAAAAACTTTACTGCAAAGTTAAGGTAAACAACATGACACAAAAGGATTCTTTTGAACTCTGAGGTAGTGAGACACAGCAGTCTTCTAGGACAACTTTGTTTGTCTTGAAAAAGAATGGATGACAGTGTCAAAAGACGATTTCAGAGTACAATGAGTCAAAAACTATTGTGTTTTAAGAACAGTTAAATATTTGACAACAAAGCCCAAATAATATAATATTTTATAGTAAGTTTTTATTCAATTTCTTGAACAATTTCTAGTTCTTAGCCAGTCAAAAAGCTATATAATACATAAACCTAGGTCAAGTTATGTTCTCTTTATGGAACAAGAGGATAATAGATTTCCAGTCATTTTTGGGGGTTCTATGCCACAAGTACAGGAGCAATCACACTAGTGACTGTTGAATTCCCAAGCCACAAATACAGACACTATCACACCATTGACTGCAAAGCTGATATACAAAGCAAATCATCCACATCTATAGAAAATAACATTATTGAGACCACTTGCAATAAAAACCTCGATATCAAGAGGTCTTAAGAAGTGAGAAAGAAAAGAAGTACAGAGGACAGGGTATCAATTAGAACTTCTTAGAATGTATTGTTTAGGAGTGAAAATAAAAGTACAATATGCATGGATAAGAACAGAATAAATGAGATTTATCACAGAATCTCAACATATTTGTTCTGGTCATATTTGAAATCAACTGACCATACAAATTTCAAAAAACGAACACGATTTTCAAAATGAGTTATCATAACCTGCGTGAGTTTTATAGTAACTTCAATTAAAATTACCCGAGATAAGCATAAAATAATTTAAGTTTATAGCTTTCGTACAGAGCAAAGAGGTTACTACATGGAAGGAAAAGAAATAATGAGCCAATTTAAAAGCATAGAAATAGCTTTGGCTTCACTCGATGAGGAATAAATGAAATTCTATGATCATATTTACTACATCTCAACATATATATCAAAGGAGGGAAGAAAGCAGAGAAGCAAAGATACTGACAGGCTGTTTCAATAGAAAAAAAAAGAGGGGTGATTAAAAGCAGTTTTTACACACACACACACACACACACACCGCGCGTTCAGTGACACACGAAATTGCTCCTCTTAAATTTTAAAGTTTCGAGTGACTAAAGTGCTTAGTGGAAAACTTTACCATAATTTCCAAAAATCGGAAATCGTGCAGAGTATTGTGAGTACAAAAACTATTTGTTGTAAGGCGAGACTGTTCATATTAAAGGAAAAAATTGAGAACTTTTTCGTGAGGAAGAGAGAGAAGCTGCCGTCCAGTTTCTGCCTTGAGGGAAATCTAGAAGAGTTGCCAGACGTGGAGCCTCACACCACATTACCTAATTTTTTGTGTAAACTGGGGAAAGCTCTTAAGCCGTTTTACCTGATCCTGTGGTTCTATATATTGTTAAAATCAGTATCCTTCCCATTTATATTAACTAGTTAGTTAGTTTGATACACGAAAAAATTGAATAATAAAAGAAAAAAAAATTACCAAATACCCACCTGTCAACAGTACTGAGTTAAGTTGCCAAGTAGTACAGCAGTCCTATTTTCTTCATTTTTTTTGCTTTTCTTTTAGCTTTCTCGTTTGCTATTTTGTTATTTTGTATATATATTGAGTTAAATGTAAAGTCTAAATCCCGTGATAACATATCTTGGCTAGCAAGTCAGTTTATCAGTTAGGAAGAATATATAACAGAAACAGGTGGGTGCCACCTCGAACACAAACTCGAATTTTCCTTCAGGTTTGACTTTTGTTTTTCTTTTTCTTTTTATACGTAAATTACCATGGTCAAGTTTTTAAGTTAAGATGTGTGTTACCAGAAAGGAGACAAACTGAGTCACTAAATAGCACCTATATGAAGATATAAAAATTCTGTGTGAAGGTAAATTAGAAGTTTTTCTCTTTTCTTTTTTTTTTCCTCTTTCTCGTCTTCTTTCTATATTCTGTGAGAGGGAGAACATAAAAATGAAGCCATCTCTGTCCCAAACCTCTCCCACCCATGGGTCGGGAGAAGGGGTAGTCATCAGAGGACTTAGAGAATCAAGAAGTTAGAGGAAATGGTTACAAGCCTTGATGATAAAATTCGGAATATGGATGGAGAAATGAAAGAGAATGAAACACTCAGAGAACAAATAAGATCTTTGGAGGAAGCAAATAAAGCACAAGGGCAGGAGAGAAAGAAACTAGAAAAAAGAATAAAGAAGCTGGAAGGGGAAAAGAGTCAACTAGAATCTAGAATTTCTAATCAAGAAGATAAAAACAAACAGCTAAATGACAACCTAAAGGAATTAGATGTTAGTTCACTGCTATCTTCTGAGAGAGACGAGATTGCTGCTTGGAATGTTCAGATTAAGGAAAACATTGAACAGTTCAGAAAAGAGTTCCAGGAGCTGAATATGGAAAATGATGCCATGAAAACGTCCTTTGCTGATGCACTAAAGGGGAATGTGGCAGTAAAAGAGGCTGTAAAGGTGGTGGCACTGGAAAACATACAAACAGTTGACTATAAAGAGACAGTAATCGAAAAAATGAAAGACGTTGTGATGGAAAGGGCAAACCCACTCATCAGACAGGCACTTGATAAGGAGAAGACAGTGGTAATCTTAGGCATAAGTGAATCCCAGGAGCCAACATGGCAGGGGAGACTTGAAGAAAATAAAGCTAGGGTTGTAGACCTGATAAGAAAGCTTGGAGTAGTATGTGGTCCTGAGGATATTGTAAACATACACCAACTAGGTAAATATTCGAGGGAAGGAAAGCCGAGACCAACAAAAGTAACCTTTGAGAGAGGGGAGACATGTAGGGAAATATTGTTGAGAAAAAAAAGTCTAAAAGACCTTCAAGAATGCAAAGAAGTGTTCATTAGACGATACAGAACACAGGAAGAGATGGGAAAGATCAAAAACTTGTTGCAAGAGGCAAGAAGGTTAAATGATGAAAGAAATGAAGAAGAGAAGAAAAATTTTCGTTACGGAATACTTCCAGACAAAGGGGAGATAAAGAAGATAATGACAGAGGATCAGGGGATGGGGCCTCATTAAGATTGTTATACACAAATGCTGATGGATTAGCTGGTAAGGCAGTAGAATTAAAAGATAGGATTCACAACAGTAAGGCAGATATAGTAGCAATTACAGAGACTAAGTTGAGTGAGGACATAAACAGTGTCACAGTTTTTCCTAAGGGCTTCAGAATACTAAGGGTCGAAAGATCTGAGAGGACTGGTGGAGGGATAGCACTGCTCATAAGTGAGAGGATTCAAGTTGAAGAGA
The DNA here is from genome assembly GCA_037179515.1 of Halocaridina rubra. Taxonomy (NCBI): domain Eukaryota; kingdom Metazoa; phylum Arthropoda; class Malacostraca; order Decapoda; family Atyidae; genus Halocaridina; species Halocaridina rubra. Next base: position 12,728 of record JAXCGZ010016630.1, read on the forward strand.
TAAACTTGGCTATAGAAAGTGAGTTCAGGGAATTTCTTGTTGCTCGCATAAATACTGGGTCAGAGAGCATTATAATAACTGTTGTATACAACCCACCAAGGAACCAAAATAGGCTTGAAATTTATGAGGAAAGTCATATAGGTACGATTGAAGTCATAAACTCAGTTGTTAACATGGCGCGGGAGAAAAAATGTAGGATTTTGATTATGGGAGACTTTAATCATAAAGAGATAGATTGGATAAATCTTGACCCACACAGTGGTGAGGACTCCTTTGGGGCAAGATTCCTAGATTGCGTACAAGGGAATTTCCTACACCAACATGTAATGGAACCAACAAGAGCCAGGGGTGGGGATGAGCCATCACTACTTGATCTGGTGTTCACAGATAATGTGTTGGATATTGAAAATATTGAGTATGAACCACCAATTGGAAAGAGTGACCACTGTGTGTTTTTGATGGAGTATATC
>JAXCGZ010016632.1:0-13132 GCA_037179515.1 Halocaridina rubra
ACTGGATGAACCACTGGGGATTAACTAACCTAGGTAACCTAACCCAACCTTTAATTATAACAAAATCCTCGAGATTTATTTCTAAGTGTGAAATTAAACATTTACCAATTTATTATAAAATTGGGTAAGATTAGTTCATCACAATTAAGTAGCGTGTTAACTGCTTTCTAAGTTGCTTTAAAAAAAAAATTCCAGTTTTGCATTTTCATTTCTCTCGTTTGATCAGTGTAAATTTGTAAAAGTAAATATATACAAATTTACGTACTGATAAACTACCCTCCAATAAAACACAAAATCTGGCCTGTCCCGGTGTCACACTCCTAAAAATTAGGTTTTACACACCCATTATAAGTGAACCTACCGAGCGGACAGAATTTATAACACGTGACGTTTACAACCTACAAAATCCTCATCACAACCCTTTGTCTAGTTCACAGTGGCGTCTCCCCCACTAGTTTCTTATATATAAATACTCAATTAAGAGTTAAAATACCTTAAACACTAATAAAACTTACGATCTGTTACTTTCTTGCTATAATATTGTGATCAGCAGCTAAATGAAGCACAATTAAAAAAATAAACATTAGGGCTATCTTTCTACCAGCCCGAACTGCACACCGTATCAAATGTTTTCCTTCTTTTACATTAGTAATGACAGATAAGGAAAACACGTGCACCGGTTTATATAGATCTGCTAACGCGTATTAACAGTCAATAAACATCATTTACGTTTGTTAAGCACTATATTATGGCGATAAGAATAGAGGCTGTGCTGTAAGGACAAAAACAAGCTTGAACGGGGCACGTAAACACTATAATCCTCCATAAGTATCAATTTTCTAAGAGCTAAAATAATCCTTCTAAAAGCAAAATAATTATTATTTTTATATTTATATTGTTAAATTTAAATTTCTAAGAGCTAGAAAAAACATATATTAAGCAAATAAAACAATTTACTTCACTGCCTAATTATACTCACGGGAAAGAGCCCTACTGAGAGATATTAATGGTGTTTTTCCAGCATTTATAGATCTTGTAATTCTATATTTAGTTCCTCCCGAAAGAAGACCAAAATGATATCTCGATTGAGGTCAAATAACAAATGAGTAAATTCTCCATTTTCCAAGATGAAAGATAAATATCTCTTGTGGAGGATTTCCTATGTGTTATTACCCTTTCGATCTTATAATCCCATGGATTCGGAAATCCTGACTCGTCTTCGGAGGCGCCTACAAGCGATCTCAAATTTAAATCCTCTACCAATAAGATATAATTAATATTACGTGCATAGGCAGACATGCAAATATTTTATAAGGGGTTTGTGAACTGCTGATAAGTGAATTATTAAATAAACTCTCCTCACCTGAAATTAAAACTACCTCATACAGAATAATAAATTTTCCTACATACATGCTACCTACGGGTGTTCTATTAAATGAGCTCATTCTGTCCCTCACACGTAGTTATGAACATTGTTAGAAATAAGTTAAATCTGTACTCATCAGTCCGGATGAGTACAACTTATTACTCATTATTGAACGTATATGCATCATCCATGATCACGGTAGCAAATGTATTTCATAAATATATATTACGACTGCTTTTACCCATTAAAATCACGTCACAAACATAAGTGTCTTGTAGCATCTCACGAGATCAACTGCCTATTTTTTTTAATCTCACCAAACACCCCTTGTTTGTAGGGGGTCGTTGGTACTAGGGCTATGGTTTCCTCTATATAGGTGGGAAAAGGGGAGAGAAAACATTTAGACATAAAGGTTTTTTTTATCGGTACACAAACGAGGGAAAACCTGAGGGGTTGGCAGACTTGTGGTCAAACCTTGGTGTATCAGATTTCCCTCTCTCTCCTACAACTAGTCCACAGCATGAACTTTGCATTATACATACGAATACAAGTGTATACTTAATATAAAGGAGTAGGTATACATACTAAGTCTAAGAGTATACATACATGCACTTATGCTACAATTAACAATACTATCATGCAAACAACACTTATATTATCTACGGAGAAATAAACTGTCTTGAAATATATTCAAGACATTCTCTCTCTCTCTCTCTCTCTCTCTCTCTCTCTCTCTCTCTCTATATATATATATATATATATATATATATATATATATATATATATATATATATATATATATATATATATATATATATATATATATATATATATATATATATATATATATATATGTGTGTGTGTGTGTGTGTGTGTGTGTGTGTGTGATTACCTAATTGTGATTACCTAATTGTGTTTACGGGAAAGAGCCCAAAGCTCGTATCTTCCCGTCTCCTGATCGGTTCCATTTTTAGACTTAGTGATACTTATCATACCTGTCCTTAACACTATGGATTGAGGTAGCATTAACTACCTCCTCGCTTAGCGAATTCCAATTATCAACTACTCTTACACTGAAAAAGTATTTCCTTACATCCTGCAAACAAGTTTTCTTCCGAAGCTTCAAACTATGACCTCTAGTTCTAGAGCCAGCCATATCGAAATATCGATCCCTATCCACTCTATCATAACCATGAAGGAATTTAAAGACTGTCACCATATCCCCCCTTACTCTTCTAGCTTCGAGTGATGGCAAGTCTAATTCCCTCAGCCTCTCATCATAACCGAGATTGCGTATTTCTGGCACCAGTTTCGTGGCATGTCTTTGAACTTTTTCAAGCTTAGCTATGTGCTTTTTCAAGTGCGGATTCCAAAAGGGGGCTGCATATTCGAGTTTTGGCCTCACATAGGTTACATAAATATTTCTGAACATTTCCTTGTCCATGTGCCTGAAGGCTACCCTTACATTTGATAAGAATGCATATGCTGCCCTTACTACGCCATTTATATGTATTTCTGGAGACAAATCTGCCAATATGTTTACTCCTAGATCTCTCTCATTTTCTGTCTCCTGAAGTTGTACTCCAGCCACCGAGTAGTCAAGCTTGGGCCTTCTTGCACTTGTACCCATTCTCATTACCTTACATTTTGAGGTATTGAATTTCATTAGCCACTTTTCTGACCACTCATGCAGATTATTTAGATCCTCCTGAAGTTCTCTACCATTGTTCTCGTTTTTTACTTTCTTCACAATCTTTGCATCATCTGCAAACATATTCATGAATGAATTTACAGACTCTGGTAGGTCATTTACATATACAAGGAACAAAAGTGGCCCTAAAACTGAACCCTGTGGAACTCCACTACTAACTCTTCTCCATTCAGACACTGAGTGTCTTACTCTAACCCTCTGTTCCCTTCCTTCTAAGTAAGTTTTTATCCATTCCAAGACATTTCCACCTATTCTAGCCATTGATTGCAGCTTCCTAATAAGTCTCCCATGTGGAACAGTGTCAAACGCTTTCTGGAAGTCTAGGAATATGCAATCTGCCCAGCCCTCTCTTTCCTGTAAGATTTGGCTTACCTCATCATAAAATTCTAATAAGTTTGTTACTGTTGATCTTCCTTCTCTGAAGCCATGTTGCCTCACTGACAAAAAGTTGAAGGATTCCAAGTGAAGAGAGATATGTTTCCTTAGTAGTTTCTCCATAAGTTTGCAAACTATGCTGGTCAAGGAAACTGGTCTATAGTTCAGAGCCGTATCCCTCCTTCCCTTTTTGAAGATAGGTATCACATTTGCTTGTTTCCAGCATCTTGGAATCTCCCCCGACTCCAATGACTCCTTAAATATGATACTTAGTGCCACTGATATTGTGTTTGCGCATTTTTTAAGCACATGAGGGGATATGTCATCAGGACCTGTAGCTTTATGAACATCTAAATCCATCAGCGCTTTGCATACCTCTGTGGCTGTAAGGTTGATGTTCTCTAATACCGGCCCTTGAGCTTCTATCACTGCAATCTGAGGGGGTGGGGTATTTTCTACTGTAAATACTGACTGAAACTCCTTGTTCAATTCTTTGCAGATCTCTTCGTCCGTCTCAGTGATGCTTCCATCCGCTCTCTTTAGCCTTAAAACCTGTTCTTTTACCTTCAGTTTTCCTCTGATAAAGCTGTGGAAAAGCTTGGGATTTTCTTTCGCCTTCCTGGTGGTGTCCCTCTCATAATCTTTCTCTGCCTCTCTCCTTTTACTTAGGTAGTCATTTCTTGCTCTTTTGTAGGTTTGCCAGGCATTTATGTTTTTTCTCCTCCTATACCTTTTCCAGCATTTGTCTCTCCACTCCTTAGCTCTTTTACACCCATTATCGAACCATTTCTCTCTGGCATGAATTACACCTACTTTGGTGACAGGTATGCAGCAATCTACAATCTTCCCATATTTCTCACAAAAGATGTCATACATTTCTTGTACAGATTTGTTGTAAAATAAGGTTCTCCAGTCAATAACTGCAAAAAGCTCATTCATTTTGATGTAATCTCCTTTCTGATAGTTCCTCCTCATGTCCTCAGAGCCTCTACTCTCAGGAAGAATGTCTTCAATGATATACTCCATCAACAACACACAGTGGTCACTCTTTCCAATTGGTGGTTCATACTCAATATTTTCAATATCCAACACATTATCTGTGAACACCAGATCAAGTAGTGATGGCTCATCCCCACCCCTGGCTCTTGTTGGTTCCATTACATGTTGGTGTAGGAAATTCCCTTGTACGCAATCTAGGAATCTTGCCCCAAAGGAGTCCTCACCACTGTGTGGGTCAAGATTTATCCAATCTATCTCTTTATGATTAAAGTCTCCCATAATCAAAATCCTACATTTTTTCTCCCGCGCCATGTTAACAACTGAGTTTATGACTTCAATCGTACCTATATGACTTTCCTCATAAATTTCAAGCCTATTTTGGTTCCTTGGTGGGTTGTATACAACAGTTATTATAATGCTCTCTGACCCAGTATTTATGCGAGCAACAAGAAATTCCCTGAACTCACTTTCTATAGCCAAGTTTATCTCTTCAACTTGAATCCTCTCACTTATGAGCAGTGCTATCCCTCCACCAGTCCTCTCAGATCTTTCGACCCTTAGTATTCTGAAGCCCTTAGGAAAAACTGTGACACTGTTTATGTCCTCACTCAACTTAGTCTCTGTAATTGCTACTATATCTGCCTTACTGTTGTGAATCCTATCTTTTAATTCTACTGCCTTACCAGCTAATCCATCAGCATTTGTGTATAACAATCTTAATGAGGCCCCATCCCCTGATCTTCTGTCATTATCTTCTTTATCTCCCCTTTGTCTGGAAGTATTCCGTAACGAAAATTTTTCTTCTCTTCTTCATTTCTTTCATCATTTAACCTTCTTGCCTCTTGCAACAAGTTTTTGATCTTTCCCATCTCTTCCTGTGTTCTGTATCGTCTAATGAACACTTCTTTGCATTCTTGAAGGTCTTTTAGACTTTTTTTTCTCAACAATATTTCCCTACATGTCTCCCCTCTCTCAAAGGTTACTTTTGTTGGTCTCGGCTTTCCTTCCCTCGAATATTTACCTAGTTGGTGTATGTTTACAATATCCTCAGGACCACATACTACTCCAAGCTTTCTTATCAGGTCTACAACCCTAGCTTTATTTTCTTCAAGTCTCCCCTGCCATGTTGGCTCCTGGGATTCACTTATGCCTGAGATTACCACTGTCTTCTCCTTATCAAGTGCCTGTCTGATGAGTGGGTTTGCCCTTTCCATCACAACGTCTTTCATTTTTTCGATTACTGTCTCTTTATAGTCAACTGTTTGTATGTTTTCCAGTGCCACCACCTTTACAGCCTCTTTTACTGATTGTGTTTACAGGAAAGAGCCCAAAGCTCGTATCTTCCCGTCTCCTCATCGGTTCCATTTTAGACTTAGTGATACTTATCATACCTGTCCTTAAAACTATGGATTGAGATAGCATTAACTACCTCCTCGCTTAGCGAATTCCAATTATCAACTACTATTACACTGAAAAAGTATTTCCTTACATCCTGCAAAGAAGTTTTCTTACGAAGCTTCAAACTATGACCTCTAGTTCTAGAGCCAGCCATATCAAAATATCGATCCCTATCCACTCTACCATAACCATGAAGGAATTTAAAGACTCTCACCATATCCCCCCTCACTCTTCTAGCTTCGAGTGATGGTAAGTCTAATTCCCTCAGCCTCTCATCATAACTGAGATTGCGTATTTCTGGCACCAGTTTCGTGGCATGTCTTTGAACTTTTTCAAGCTTAGCTATGTGCTTTTTCAAGTGCGCATTCCAAAAGGGGGCTGCATATTCGAGTTTTGGCCTCACATAGGTTACATAAATATTTCTGAACATTTCCTTGTCCATGTGCCTGAAGGCTACCCTTACATTTGATAAGAATGCATATGCTGCCCTTACTATGCCATTTATATGTATTTCTGGAGACAAATCTGCCAGTATGTTTACTCCTAGATCTCTCTCATTTTCTGTCTCTTGAACTTGTACTCCAGCCACCGAGTAGTCAAGCTTGGGCCTTCTTGCACTTGTACCCATTCTCATTACCTTACATTTTGAAGTATTGAATTTCATTAGCCACTTTTCTGACCACTCATGCAGATTATTTAGATCCTCCTGAAGTTCTCTACCATTGTTCTCGTTTTTTACTTTCTTCACAATCTTTGCATCATCTGCAAACATATTCATGAATGAATTTACAGACTCTGGTAGGTCATTTACATATACAAGGAACAAAAGTGGCCCTAAAACTGAACCCTGTGGAACTCCACTACTAACTCTTCTCCATTCAGACACTGAGTGTCTTACTCTAACCCTCTGTTCCCTTCCTTCTAAGTAAGTTTTTATCCATTCCAAAACATTTCCACCTATTCTAGCCATTGATTGCAGCTTCCTAATAAGTCTCCCATGTGGAACAGTGTCAAACGCTTTCTGGAAGTCTAGGAATATGCAATCTGCCCAGCCCTCTCTTTCCTGTAAGATTTGGCTTACCTCATCATAAAATTCTAATAAGTTTGTTACTGTTGATCTACCTTCTCTGAAGCCATGTTGCCTCACTGACAAAAAGTTGAAGGATTCCAAGTGAAGAGAGATATGTTTCCTTAGTAGTTTCTCCATAAGTTTGCAAACTATGCTGGTCAAGGAAACTGGTCTATAGTTCAGAGCCGTATCCCTCCTTCCCTTTTTGAAGATAGGTATCACATTTGCTTGTTTCCAGCATCTTGGAATCTCCCCCGACTCCAATGACTCCTTAAATATGATACTTAGTGCCACTGATATTGTGTTTGCGCATTTTTTAAGCACATGAGGGGATATGTCATCAGGACCTGTAGCTTTATGAACATCTAAATCCATCAGCGCTTTGCATACCTCTGTGGCTGTAAGGTTGATGTTCTCTAATACCGGCCCTTGAGCTTCTATCACTGCAATCTGCGGGGGTGGGGTATTTTCTACTGTAAATACTGACTGAAACTCCTTGTTCAATTCTTTGCAGATCTCTTCATCCGTCTCAGTGATGCTTCCATCCGCTCTCTTTAGCCTTAAAACCAGTTCTTTTACCTTCAGTTTTCCTCTGATAAAGCTGTGGAAAAGCTTGGGATTTTCTTTAGCCTTCCTGGTGATGTCCCTCTCATAGTCTCTCTTTGCCTCTCTCCTTTTACTTAGGTAGTCATTTCTTGCTCTTTTGTAGGTTTGCCAGGCATTTATGTTTTTTCTCCTCCTATACCTTTTCCAGCATTTGTCTCTCCACTCCTTAGCTCTTTTACACCCATTATCGAACCATTTCTCTCTGGCATGAATTACACCTACTTTGGTGACAGGTATGCAGCAATCTACTATCTTCCCATATTTCTCACAAAAGATGTCATACATTTCTTGTACAGATTTGTTGTAAAATAAGGTTCTCCAGTCAATAACTGCAAAAAGCTCATTCATTTTGATGTAATCTCCTTTCGGATAGTTCCTCCTCATGTCCTCAGTGCCTCTACTCTCAGGAAGAATATCTTCAATGATATACTCCATCAACAACACACAGTGGTCACTCTTTTCAATTGGTGGTTCATACTCAATATTTTCAATATCCAACACATTATCTGTGAACACTAGATCAAGTAGTGTGTGTGTGTGTGTGTGTGTGTGTGTATATATATATATATATATATATATATATATATATATATATATATATATATATATATATATATATATATGTATATATATATATATATATATATATATATATATATATATATATATATATATATATATATATATATATATATATATATATATATATATATATATATATATATATATATATTGGAGGATTTTCTATGGGTAATTAACCAACGATCTCATAACCCCTTAAGTTTGAAAATCATGACATGGCTTCGGCAGAAACCTACAAACGATCTCGAAATTAAATCCTCTACCAATTAAAAGCATAACTCATATCACATGCATATGCATACATGCAAATATCTATAAGGGGGCTTGTGAACTGATGATATGTGCATTAATAAATAAACTCTCCTCTCATCAGATGAAAAAAAAATCCTCATACAGAAAAATAAATTTTCTTACATAAATTCTACCTACGAGTGTTCTACCAAAATGTTCATGATTCATTATTCAGAAAAAAACAGATTTAGCTGTAGTTATTTACTCGAAAAACCCAACTGTCGATAACAAAAAAAAAAAAAAAACCAGCAAATATTCACGGGACTCGTAATCAAGCTGGAATATCTTTTTTAGTTCACGTATCACTAACGAGTGTTCTTCGACACGAGGGACCCATCTGACTTCAGAGTGTCCTATTGGACTTCAAAGGAACAAATATTTATTTACTTGTTATTTAACTTGATATGCACCGTCAAGAGTCACGGTAGCTAAGTATTGTATCTGAAAAGTCGCTAGAATGAGGGGAGATTCCAGGATGCTGGAAACGAGCGAACGTGGTACCTATCTTCATCGTCTTCATTTTGCAGGTTCTTGAAATATTCAGCCCATCTCTCTCTCACTTATATTTCATCTGCTAGCAATTGTCATTCTGCTCCTTTCACCCTCTCCTCCCTACCACACTCACCTTTCCTCACTCTTTTCACTTCTTTCCAAAACATCTTTTTATTCCTTTCTAAATTCTCAGACAAGCATCTGCTCCACCATACATCCGCTTCTCTCTTCGCCTTCCTCACCACGTGCTTCGCTAACCTCCTCTTTGCACAATACCTTTCATACGCCTTTCCATTACCTACCTACAACCATACCTCATGAGCCCGCTTCTTTCACCCACTACTGCACTCATCTCTCATTCCACCATTCACTACCTTTCCTTTTACTTCCACTAATTAGTCTCCTTTCACACACTACCTCGGCACACTTCATAACATCCTCCTTGAAACATTCCCATTCTTCTTCCACTCCCTCCTCCACTTTCTCTTTCACTACATTCTACACATCTTTCACACTAGCCTTAAACTCACAGTCTTTCTCTTTCTTATACAATTCATTCTCTTTTAACACCTCTCTTCCTCTCTCGCTTCTCCTTTTTCTCCACTTTTCTCCCACTCTCACTCTACTTTCTGCGATAATGATCACATATTCCACCACTAGCTCTTCTCGGTATATTCACATTCAATACTCTTTCAATCACCCTCCTGTTCACCACAACATAATTCATTAATTCTGTTTCAACTACTCTTCCATTATTCACTCTGACCCATGTATATTTGTGCACATCCTTCTTTTTATATACAGTATTAGCAATCAACATCTCCCTCTCAATACACATTTCTATAATTTTCTCTTCACTCTCATGTATACCAAGTATTCCATACTTCCCAATTACACCATCCACTGGCTCATTCCCTACTCTAGCACTCCAATCTCCCATCAACACCACATTCACTTTCATTCCCAAGTCTTCCACACACTCATTCAATTTCATCCAAAAATCTTCTCTTTCTTCCTTACTTCTTTCACTGCCAGGGCTATATGCACTCACAAACGCCCAAGCCTCATTTTAGCCACTGTTATTCGAGAAAATACTTCCTTCTATTCCACCATACACTCATTCATCTTTTCACTTACTAACAGAACCACTCCCTCTCTTCCTCTCCCTATTTCAACTCCAGACACCCTACCTACTACACTCTAAAATGTCACCTCACCATTCCCTTTTATCTTAGTTTTGCTCTGTGCAAGTACATCTATTTTTCTTTTTGCAGACATACTCCCTATCACCTCCCTCTTACATTCATTTACACCACAACCACGCACATTCAGAGACCCAATTACTAGGGTTCTGGTTGGATCTCTCCTGTCAGAATCCCCCCCCCTCATCTCTTGGCTACTCGTAGGAAGTAAAAATACAGAGCAGGGGATCCCCAGTCCCCCCATTTAGTCGACTTTTACGACACGCTGGAGAACACGAATGACGTAATTTCAACCCCCTCCTTAATAAGAAATGCATAACGAGTATTTAATTATATTCTGTGTTGATATAGGCTTAGAAAAAGAACCGTAGCTGAAGGAGGACGAACCATCGAACTGTTCTGGGCAGTCCTATTTAAGTCCAAAAGACCCTACAGCTGTATCACATGTGCCACCTAGCGAGTGAAGGCCGTACCGTCTATATACACTAGATCCTCGTGTACACGATATTATATCAAGTTATATAGGTTAGGTTATAATAAACACATTTTCCTTTTACTTTTTCGTGCAATATGTAGTGTACATAGTATTCAGTATGTAGTGTACATAACACCAGTATACAAACTAGTAGAAAAAATATTGCATATATTTTCCTACTCACTTTTTGTGCATTACAAAGTGTACGTAGTATTCAGTATGTACTACGTAGTGTACATAGCTCCAGTAAAAACACTCATAGTGCATATAGACTCAACCCTATTAGATTATTGTATAATATACCGTGACACCGATAGAGGAGGTGAGGGAGAGGCTGGGGTGCAGGGGGAGCGATATTAGGAGGGGAAATATCGAAATGTGAGGGAGGTGATGAGGAACAAACGGGGAGATTCGTGGAGGTAATATCGAACTGTGACGTCACAGAAGCATTCCTAACACGACGCTCGCCCGAAAAAGTTCAGTTAGCATTGATTCACAGACACACAGGCAAGGATATAAGGTTGGTGAATTTTCACGGATATTTTGACTTATTATTTGTGAATATTAGGTTATTGAGAGTGAACTAATGAAACGAGAGAATAAGGTTAGTGTGTTTGCATGAATATTTTGAAATAATTTTTTGAGAATGTTAGGTTTTTGAGAGAGAACTAATGAAGCTAGTGAAATAAGGTGAGTGTGCTTGCATGAATATTTTGAAATGGGATCTTGTCAGCGTTAATCTTATTGTTACTAATACTGTTTCATCAAAACCTCATTAAATAAGAAAAATATTTTAATTATTATAGTTATAGGTGTAGTTGGTAACGTCTTGGCCAGTAATTATGTGTCCCAGGTTCAAGCCCTGGTCGGGGTAAAAATGATTCTTGATAGAATATAAAGCGTCATTACTCTCACTCAATATATTCTACATATGCTAAGAATACACACACACAAAAATAACTAATATAAATATATCTAAAAGAATACTTAACTTTTGTTTATCGTATGATCTAGCATGAATGTTTACTGCTGTTCATTTTTAATTTCTACTAATCAATATAGTGTCCTTCATTTCAATAAAACAACAAAAATAAATACCAAAGAATAATTAATTCCTGTTTATCGTAAGATCTAGCATGCATAAATCTTGATATTGTTCTTCTTCTTCTTTTTCCTAATCAATAGAGCGTCCTTCACTGAAGCTGTTATTTTCGTGTGCTACAGTTGAAATTCCGCAGATTCCTTTCTTTTTCCAAGAAATTTATTTTTACGTTAGGTAATAATGTTAGAATAAGTCCATTGTTAAATGTGCTTTTACACTATTAAAAGATAAAAACATGTTTTTGAGAATATATGTTGCTTTTTCCTCAGAATTATTATTATCATTATTATTATTATTATTATTATTATTATTATTATTATTATTATTATTATTATTATTATTATTATTACTCTGCACCCCCCCCGTATGAATAAGATTAGTAAACGTTCCAGTTTCCCCTTCTATATACAACCTCCGTAATCTAGTGGACTAAGCTGTGACGCTCTAGACTATAGGTCATAGGTTCGATTCCCGACAAGGAAAAAAGATGATTGAAAGACATTTGAAAATTCTCAATTGCATTACATTTGTTTCAGTGTTATTATTATCATTGTTATTTAAATCATATATTTTATTGAAGTTGAAATAGTATCCAGGAATGTCAAAGTTCAAAAAAAAAAAATAATAATAAGCTTCTTACGTGAGCCACAGAAGACGACATACATGCTGGAAAAGCCATAAATATACACATCATATGACCCAGTGACGTGCTAATAAAACGATTGTCAAATATCTCTCCAAGTCTCTGTATTGATGTATGTATACTTTTCTTGTTTAACATAAATTTGTATTTTCTTTTCTGAGGGATTCTTATTAATTATTACACGATAGCTTCAACCCAGGAAGTCCCAAATTCGACTTTGTAAGGTGGTTTGTGCTGATCGAGTTTTCACCCCATTTGTTAATTACAAGGATAGGGTAGAGGTAGCCGAATCTTGTGAAGATGAGTAACCCCCAAAATTTCATGGTAAGTTAAATAGTCCCATAATTAATTAGGTTATGTTAGCTCAGGTTAGGTGGTCTGCATTGTAAATATGAATAACCCTAGAGCACCGTGGCTTTCTCTTCTTTATCAGATCCGGGTATCTTAATAACAGATTCTGTGAATACACTAGTAGATGTATCAGGTCGATAGTGGAACAATATCTTCACAATGGGCAAGATGCCCATGCCAAACAAAAGAATACAAAAAATAATAAAAAAAAACTTTCTACTCTGATAGTCTGCATAAGTAATTATGTGGGAATACATTACATATTATTGTCTGTTTACATCCTAAATACTTACTAATCAACTTATTCAGTTAATAGTGTCAGTAATTTATGAGCATAAAGTATATATTAATTACTTAATGTAGTTAGAGCTAATTTATATGATATCCAACACTAACAGATGATGAGTTATCACTAATGTCCCATCCAACCACTAGAGGTACCACTTCATAAATATTTTAATGGCAGACAG
>JAXCGZ010016633.1:0-13094 GCA_037179515.1 Halocaridina rubra
ATATATATATATATATATATATATATATATATATATATATATATATATATATATATATATATATATATATATATATATATATATATATATATATATATATATATATATATATATATATATATATATATATATATATATATATATATATATATATATATATATATATATATATATATATATATATATATATATATATATATATATATATATATATATATATATATATATATATATATATATATATATATATATATATATATATATATATATATATATATATATATATATATATATATATATATATATATATATATATATATATATATATATATATATATATATATATATATATATATATATATATATATATATATATATATATATATATATATATATATATATATATATATATATATATATATATATATATATATATATATATATATATATATATATATATATATATATATATATATATATATATATATATATATATATATATATATATATATATATATATATATATATATATATATATATATATATATATATATATATATATATATATATATATATATATATATATATATATATATATATATATATATATATATATATATATATATATATATATATATATATATATATATATATATATATATATATATATATATATATATATATATATATATATATATATATATATATATATATATATATATATATATATATATATATATATATATATATATATATATATATATATATATATATATATATATATATATATATATATATATATATATATATATATATATATATATATATATATATATATATATATATATATATATATATATATATATATATATATATATATATATATATATATATATATATATATATATATATATATATATATATATATATATATATATATATATATATATATATATATATATATATATATATATATATATATATATATATATATATATATATATATATATATATATATATATATATATATATATATATATATATATATATATATATATATATATATATATATATATATATATATATATATATATATATATATATATATATATATATATATATATATATATATACAAATGCATGTAGCATCAAAATGGTAACTTTAAAATGCATAGTAAGGAAGGGAGCTGAAGATGAATAGCACCAAGTCTTCCAAAAGGTGAAAGGGGAAAGAAGATCTAATACGACCTTAATTAGTGCAAGAACCTCCATTTCATAGCCATTTTTAACGAGAAAATGAAATAGATATGAATTTCCACTGCTTTGATATGGGTAGTCTATTTTTACGACTAATCTCCAATACTCTTCCTTCTCTTACTCCGACTTTTTCATTTCAATAATATCGTAATATCTCTTGAACATATATTTATTTATTTTTTTTATTTGTTTTTAAGTAAATTAAATTATTTGCATTTCTAAGTTAGAGCTAACCACACACTAATATGATGATCGAGAGTTATACAATAAAATATTTAGATAAAGAGTCCTTTTGCCTATTCAATTTCGCCTCTCAATTTTTAAAATCACCTTATGTGAAAATCAATAAAAATGTATCATTAAGTTACTGTGCTCATCAAGTCATGATGTTAAAATATTAGTGGTGCATAAAAATAAAATTAGAGTTGATATTAGTCATTTCTATATCAAATTCCCATATATGTGAGCATTGCATACCTCGGAGGCTATGACGACATTTAGATGACACAAACCGCATATTTCATTCAGCGTTTCGTGGTTTTGACCCCCAAACGACCAAACATACTGTGTTAAAATTTAGGTCGATGAACACTAAGCAGCCGAGATGGTGATATACCACTATAATGAATTAAATATGTTACGGTACTTTGCATATATAACCAGTGATTAGGTATCATACATTATTGTATTACCAGTCAGGTATCATACACTATGTTCTTTCCATTGCAGTATCAGTGGCCGCTGAGCATATAGAATATTATAATTGCCTCATCTTTCTCTCCTCCTTTAGAACACATCAGGGAGTTTGAGGTTGTGGAGGGTCTTTATTTCTGCTTAACCCTAATGTTATTTTGGCTGTGAATGACCATCCTTTCTCATCTTCCCCTCACATCTTTCCTCGGTGAGGATTTTAGCTTTGTTGGACTCTCTGTTGCTTTCAATTCCTTTCTTTTATGGCTCTTGTGAGATATAGGACTCTGTAGGGCTCTTGTCCCATTCTTCCCTTCCGCCATCTCTACGACGAGTTTTGGACTTTTGGAGAGAGCTTTTGCACAAGATCATATTCTATACACTAAATCATATAAGGAGGTTCATTTGTACCTTGCATGGAATAACTTGGAAAACAAAAGTAGTATCTGTGACTCACTGAATAACACCCTTCGAATTATTAATACATAGTCATAGATTTTATTGCCAAATATTTAGTATACATACAGGAAATAAATATGTACATTATATTCAGGGGCACTAGCCTGCTGAGCAAGAGCATCATGGCAGGCAGTTTAATATACATTTCACATAATTTAAAGTATGACGGCAATAGTTAACAAAAGCTCCAATATAGCAATCTCATACTTATCTTGTAATAAAACAGAACAGTAGCCTGACCTTAACCTGGACATAATGATACACCAATACTGTATTAATTATTAATCAACAGCTGCTTGAATTTGCCTAGTGAATAAATGCTGTTTGAGTTTCTTTTTAAATAAAGTTATGCCAGTTATTGTTTTTAAATTTCCTGGTAATGCATTCCAACATTTTGGGCCAAAACAGTGAATAGAAAATTTGTACAAGGTTGTTCTCGGCTGTGGATATACCAAATTTATATTGTTACCTCTGGTTCCATTGTTGTGTTGAATAAATTTAAATAATTTTTGTTATCATTAACATCACTATGTATAATAATAAGACAGAAATATTGTATCAAGTAATTAAATTTAAGCAAGTTTAGCTCCTTGAATAAAGAGGAAGTTGAGTCATATTTTCCACTATATGTAATAGTTCTAATCAGTTTTTTCTGAGTTACAAATACATCCCTTACAATTGACGGCCATTCACAACCCCAGATGGACAAACAGTATATAA
This sequence comes from Halocaridina rubra, assembly GCA_037179515.1. Taxonomy (NCBI): domain Eukaryota; kingdom Metazoa; phylum Arthropoda; class Malacostraca; order Decapoda; family Atyidae; genus Halocaridina; species Halocaridina rubra. Next base: position 3,127 of record JAXCGZ010016633.1, read on the forward strand.
TATGAGGATAACACAGGGAATAGTATATGCTTTTATAGCCTCATTTGTTAGGTTATGGCGAATTTTATACAAATTTCCACACGTCTTGGACAGTTTTGAGCACACAGATTGAATATGATATTTCCAACTTAAATTTTCATCAATAATTACTCCCACAAATTTCTTACAAGCAACTCTTTTAACTTCATATCCATTCATATTAACTTGACCAATATTGTGTACTACAGATCTATTTTGAAATAAGATATAGTCAGTTTTGGAAACATTTAGCTTTAATTTATTAACAGAGACCCAGTTGTTAATTTTTTCTAGTTCACTATTTAAAACAGAATGCAGGTGGTCAAAGTTATTATCATGCAAGAGAAGGTTGGTGTCATCTGCATAAAGAATATATTTGAATTTATTACTGGCATTGGAAATATCATTTATATAAACTAAAAATAACAATGTGCCCAGTATTGATCCCTGTGGTACTCCTCTCTCAATAGTCTGCAACAAAGATGCTTTCCCATTACAATATACGGCTTGTTTTCTATTTTTCAAGTAGCTCTTAAATAACTGTAATGGTGTTCCCCTAATGCCCACACAAGTTAGTTTTTCTATTAGTATATCATGGTCTAATGAGTCAAATGCTTTGGACAAGTCTAGGAAAACCCTTGCAACAAAGTTTTTATTTTCCAAATTTTGATAAACATCACTTGTAAAGTTCATTATTGCTTTTTCAGTGGTCTTATTATTACGGAATCCATATTGATTTTCGGATAATAGGTTGAACTTTTCAAGGAATTCTTTAAGTCTGTGAACAATTGCTTTTTCAAACACTTTACTTAAGGACGGTAAGATTGATATAGGCCTATAGTTATTTTCATCATCTACAGTGCCTGACTTAAATATAGGTATTACTTTAGCACTTTTCAGTTTGTGTGGAAAACTTCCTTGCTGAAAACATAGATTGATTATGTGGGTAAGTGGGGTACCAATGTAATGGGCAGTGACCTGGAGTAGTTTTGATGGAATTTCATCATATCCCGACTCTGGATTTGGTTTTAAGGGTTTTATATATTTAGTGACTTCCACCCTTGTTACAGGATACAAGTAAAACGAAAAGTCTGGTGGATTATTAAGAAACTGTCGGTGTAAGCTTTGTTGCACATTTTGTTGTTCCTGTGTTGGTAGTGCTATAGTTAAGAAATGATTATTAAAGATATTAGCAGCGTGGTCATTATCATTATTTAATTTGATTTCCTTTGAATGATTAATTTGTTTTTGTCCCATTAGGCTGTTTATTGTATTCCAGGTGGACTTGCTGTTTCCTTGTTCCTTCTAAAGCTTATCCTGAAAATATCTATTTTTTGCAGCTAGGAGTAGAGTTACTAATTTGTTCCTGTAAGCCTTATATATGGTTCCAAAAGACAAAGGCCATTTTGATGCAAGCTTTTCTAATCAGTGTTTTTCTTTGATACTATTTTTTAATCCTACAGTTATGTGTGGGCATCTGTTGTTTTTATTATTTACAGTCGATTTTCTTAGAGGAAAGCAGTCTAGAAATTTATCTCTAAATGTACAGTGAAATTTATTAAAAGCTTCATGTGGATTATTTAGGTCTATGATATGTTGCCATTTTTCATGTGATATATCTCTAGTAAATTTAGCTATGTTATCATCAGAGTAATGTCTTTTTTCTACATATGCATCAAATATATGTTCTTCGTTTTTAAACTGGGAGTATACTGCGAAATGATCTGCTATGTCGGTGTACACTATGTAATTACTTATGTTGTCTTCAAGATTTGTGGTCCAGATATGATCGATTAGAGATGCACTATTTTCAGTTACTCTCGTAGGTTTAGTAGTTATTGGAAAGCAGCCACGTAAATACATTAAGTTTATAAAATCAGTTACTCTTTGATCATTTATTTTAAGCAAATCTAAGTTCCAATCACCGAATAAATAAATAGTTTTGTACTTTTTTCTTGCTGCAAAATCAAATACTTTCAGTAAAGCTTCAAGGAATTCAGGCATGTTCCCCTTTGGTGGTCTATATACAGATGCAAAGAAGCAATTTTCCTTACCGTTATGTACCTGTACACTAACACATTCAGTGAATCATTCCATCATACTGCACTCCTTTATAACACTCCAGCTATACTTATTAGCTACATACATACATACACCTCCACCTTTCCTGTCTCTGTTCTGAGTGAACATATTGTACCCTGTTATATTATACAATGATTCAATATCATTATCCAGCCTAGTCTCCAAAAAAAACATTACATCACATATATTATTTTCTGTTAAACATTGATCAACAAATATTTCAAGATTATTTGCAAGACTTCTAATGTTCATGCACAAAACCGAAAATGCATTAGATTTATTTAAATCTGAATACAGTTCATTTAAGTATATATAAATAGAAAAAGTGTTGGTTGCGTTTCTCATATTATTCAATAAAAGATCTATTTCATTTTCAAGATCAAGTGGGTTAAATATCATCTTATCAAGCTCATTGATACATAAATAATTAGGAAGTACTTTGTCGTTGTTTGTTAGCCTTATAAGTTCATCGTCACTAATGGAATAGTATGGGAGGTATCTATTTACAGCCTTGGTGAAGAAATAAATTACACTACTTTTACATTACTGACTTACAAGCTACCATTTACTTCTACCATATCTTACCGGGTTCTTCCGGCCATTTATTGGTATAGGGTGCGTTTTATAGCTCCTGTGGCTGGAGACACGGCAGGAGGGGGTGCGGGTGATGACATATCACTCTCCTGCCCCCCCACTCCAGCGCCCCCCACCCCTGCAAAACCGATCCTGGTCAACTCCTCATCCACGCCACCCACAGCACCCACAGCACAAGCCACACTCTCGGTCTTGTATCGTTCCTTTATGATGAGCTTCGTATGTTTAAAGTAGGCAAGTTTTCCTTCTGATCTAGCCTTTTTTAGTTGTGGCATCTGTGCATATTTTTTTGCCTGTGATGCGGCACACAGGTCATCATTAAGGTAGATCTTGGTGCCTTTCAACTTTTTGGCATTTCGCATGACCGTCTCTCTGTCACAGTAGTGGGAGAAACAAGCCACTATGGTGCGAGGTTTGTCATCACGAAGTGGTCCCACCCTGTGAGCCCTCTCCAACGTCATGCCTTCTAGCTGTAATTTATCGGCTATCAGGGCTAATACCATCATCGTTGTTTGCTCCCAGGTCTCCCCATCGCGTCTCTCCTCTACACCGCTTAATCGGATGTTGTTTCTTCTGGAATAGTCTTCTTGGTAATTCAAGTGTTCTTCGAAGGTGGTTATTTGTTGATTTGCAGAATTTATTTGTTGAGATAGATTATCGATTGTTTCTTTGTCGTTAATCTTTTCTGTAGCATGAATTTTAATAGTAGATTTGAGGTCATCAATTTCTCTCTGACTGAACTCCAGGCTTGTCGTCTGGTCGGAAACTGTGGATTCGAGTGATTTTATCCTGTCACTAAGCTGTTTCACCATTACCTCCATAGCATTCTTATATGCACTTTCTTGAGATTCCAATAGTTTGGTAATAACAGTTGGATCCATTGTTGTTAAGCAGAGCTGCAGTGGAAGCTCAGTGACGTCACAACACCAGTGTGCATGCACAGAAGTCAGCCAACGGTCAAGAGGGGATGTAGAGTAGGGATTCAAATCTTTCAAATATTTCACTTCAAAAACAAAAAAAGTTCAGCACTATTCACAACTCCTACAAAACCCTCTAGAGAGTCACTGTGGTCTTAGATACCTTGCTTGGGTGATTTAACGTTCGTAGCATGTCATGGTCTCTTGCTTATTCCTAAATATTGGAGAGCTCACGACTTGTAAACATTGCCAGTCACACACGAGCAGTGTGTGTGTATGTGTAAAAGATATATATATATATATATATATATATATATATATATATATATATATATATATATATATATATATATATATATATATATATATATATATATATATATATATATATATATATATATATATATATATATATATATATATATATATATATATATATATATATATATATATATATATATATACATATATACAAATGCATGTAGCATCAAAATGGTAACTTTAAAATGCATAGTAAGGAAGGGAGCTGAAGATGAATAGCACCAAGTCTTCCAAAAGGTGAAAGGGAAAGAAGATCTAATACGACCTTCATTAGTGCAAGAACCTCCATTTCATAGCCATTTTTAACGAGAAAATGAAATATATATGAATTTCCACTGCTTTGATATGGGTAGTCTATTTTTACGACTAATCTCCAATACTCTTCCTTCTCTTACTCCGACTTTTTCATTTCAATAATATCGTAATATCTCTTGAACATATATTTATTTTTTTTTAATTTTTTTTAAGTAAATTAAATTATTTGCATTTCTAAGTTAGAGCTAACCACACACTAATATGATGATCGAGAGTAATACAATAAAATATTTAGATAAAAAGTCCTTTTGCCTATTCAATTTCGCCTCTCAATTTTTAAAATCACCTTATGTGAAAATCAATAAAAATGTATCATTAAGTTACTGTGCTCATCAAGTCATGATGTTAAAATATTAGTGGTGCATAAAAATAAAATTAGAGTTGATATTAGTCATTTCTATATCAAATTCCCATATATGTGAGCATTGCATACCTCGGAGGCTATGACGACATTTAGATGACACAAACCGCATATTTCATTTAGCGTTTCGTGGTTTTGACCCCCAAACGACCAAACATACTGTGTTAAAATTTAGGTCGATGAACACTAAGCAGCCGAGATGGTGATATACCACTATAATGAATTAAATATGTTACGGTACTTTGCATATATAACCGTGATTAGGTATCATACATTATTGTATTACCAGTCAGGTATCATACACTATGTTCTTTCCATTGCAGTATCAGTGGCCGCTGAGCATATAGAATATTATAATTGCCTCATCTTTCTCTATTCCCTTAGAACACATCAGGGAGTTTGAGGTTGTGGAGGGTCTTTATTTCTGCTTAACCCTAATGTTATTTTGGCTGTGAACGACCATCCTTTCTCATCTTCCCCTCACATCTTTTCTCGGTGAGGATTTTAGCTTTGTTGGACTCTCTGTTGCTTTCAATTCCTTTCTTTTATGGCTTTTGTGAGATATAGGACTCTGTAGGGCTCTTGTCCCATTCTTCCCTTCCGCCATCTCTACGACGAGTTTTGGACTTTTGGAGAGAGCTTTTGCACAAGATCATATTCTATACACTAAATCATATAAGGAGGTTCATTTGTACCTTGCATGGAATAACTTGGAAAACAAAAGTAGTATCTGTGACTCACTGAATAACACCCTTCGAAATATTAATACATAGTCATAGATTTTATTGCCAAATATTTAGTATACATACAGGAAATAAATATGTACATTATATTCAGGGGCACTAGCCTGCTGAGCAAGAGCATCATGGCAGGCAGTTTAATATACATTTCACATAATTTAAAGTATGACGGCAATAGTTAACAAAAGCTCAAATATAGCAATCTCATACTTATCTTGCAATAAAACAGAACAGTAGCCTGACCTTAACATGGACATAATGAAACACCAATACTGTATTAATTATTAATCAACAGCTGCTTGAATTTGCCTAGTAAATAAATGCTGTTTGAGTTTATTTTTAAATAAAGTTATGCCAGTTATTGTTTTTAAATTTCCTGGTAATGCATTCCAACATTTTGGGCCAAAACAGTGAATAGAAAATTTGTACAAGGTTGTTCTCGGCTGTGGATATATCAAATTTATATTGTTACCTCTGGTTCCATTGTTGTGTTGAATAAATTTAAATAATTTTTGTTATCATTAACATCACTATGTATAATAATAAGACAGAAATATTGTATCAAGTAATTAAATTTAAGCAAGTTTAGCTCCTTGAATAAAGAGGAAGTTGAGTCATATTTTCCACTATGTGTAATAGTTCTAATCAGTTTTTTCTGAGTTACAAATACATCGCTTACAATTGACGGCCATTCACAACCCCAGATGGACAAACAGTATATAATATGAGGATAACACAGGGAATAGTATATGCTTTTATGGCCTCATTTGTTAGGTTATGGCAAATTTTATACAAAATTCCACACGTCTTGGACAGTTTTGAGCACACAGATTGAATATGATATTTCCAACTTAAATTTTCATCAATAATTACTCCCACAAATTTCTTACAAGCAACTCTTTTAACTTCATATCCATTCATATTAATTTGACCAATATTGTGTACTACAGATCTATTTTGAAATAAGATATAGTCAGTTTTGGAAACATTTAGCTTTAATTTATTAACAGAGACCCAGTTGTTAATTTTTTCTAGTTCACTATTTAAAACAGAATGCAGGTGGTCAAAGTTATTATCATGCAAGAGAAGGTTGGTGTCATCTGCATAAAGAATATATTTGAATTTATTACTGGCATTGGAAATATCATTTATATAAACTAAAAATAATAATGTGCCCAGTATTGATCCCTGTGGTACTCCCCTCTCAATAGTCTGCAACAAAGATGCTTTCCCATTACAATATACGGCTTGCTTTCTATTTTTCAAGTAGCTCTTAAATAACTGTAATGGTGTTCCCTAATGCCCACACAAGTTAGTTTTTGTATTAGTAAATCATGGTCTAATGAGTCAAATGCTTTGGACAAGTCTAGGAAAACCCCTGCAACAAAGTTTTTATTTTCCAAATTTTGATAAACATCACTTGTAAAGTTCATTATTGCTTTTTCAGTGGTCTTATTATTACGGAATCCATATTGATTTTCGGATAATAGGTTGAACTTTTCAAGGAATTCTTTAAGTCTGTGAACAATCGCTTTTTCAAACACTTTACTTAAGGACGGTAAGATTGACATAGGCCTATAGTTATTTTCATCATCTACAGTGCCTGACTTAAATATAGGTATTACTTTAGCACTTTTCAGTTTGTCTGGAAAATTTCCTTGCTGAAAACATAGATTGATTATGTGGGTAAGTGGGGTACCAATGTAATGGGCAGTGACCTGGAGTAGTTTTGATGGAATTTCATCATATCCTGACTCTGGATTTGGTTTTAAGGTTTTTATATATTTAGTGATTTCCACCCTTGTTACAGGATACAAGTAAAACGAAAAGTCTGGTGGATTATTAAGAAACTGTCGGTATAAGCTTTGTTGCACATTTTGTTGTTTCTGTGTTGGTTGTGCTATAGTTAAGAAATGAATATTAAAGATATTAGCAGCGTGGTCATTATCATTATTTAATTTGATTTCCATTGAATGATTAATTTGTTTTTGTCCCATTAGGCTGTTTATTGTATTCCAGGTGGACTTGCTGTTTCCTTGTTCCTTCTAAAGCTTATCCTGAAAATATCTATTTTTTGCAGCTAGGAGTAGTGTTACTAATTTGTTCCTGTAAGCCTTATATCTGGTTCCAAAAGACAAAGACCATTTTGATGCAAGCTTTTCTAATCAGTGTTTTTCTTTGATACTATTTTTTAATCCTACAATTATGTGTGGGCATCTGTTGTTTTTATTATTTACAGTCGATTTTCTTAGAGGAAAGCAGTCTAGAAATTTATCTCTAAATGTGCAGTGAAATTTATTAAAAGCTTCATGTGGATTATTTAGGTCTATGATATGTTGCCATTTTTCATGTGATATATCTCTAGTAAATTTAGCTATGTTATCATCAGAGTAATGTCTTTTTTCTACATATGCATCAAATATATGTTCTTCGTTTTTAAACTGGGAGCATACTGCGAAATGATCTGCTATGTCGGAGTACACTATGTAATTACTTATGTTGTCTTCAAGATTTGTGGTCCAGATATGATCGATTAGAGATGCACTATTTTCAGTTACTCTCGTAGGTTTAGTAGTTAGTGGAAAGCAGCCACGCAAATACATTAAGTTTATAAAATCAGTTACTCTTTGATCATTTATTTTAAGCAAATCTAAGTTACAATCACCGAATAAATAAATAGTTTTGTACTTTTTTCTTGCTGCAAAATCAAATACTTTCAGTAAAGCTTCAAGGAATTCAGGCATGTTCCCCTTTGGTGGTCTATATACAGATGCAAAGAAGCAATTTTCCTTACCGTTATGTACCTGTACACTAACACATTCAGTGAATCATTCCATCATACTGCACTCCTTTATAACACTCCAGCTATACTTATTAGCTACATACATACATACACCTCCACCTTTCCTGTCTCTGTTCTGAGTGAACATATTGTACCCTGTTATATTATACAATGATTCAATATCATTATCCAGCCTAGTCTCCGAAAAACCCATTACATCACATATATTATTTTCTGTTAAACTTTGATCAACAAATATTTCAAGATTATTTGCAAGACTTCTAATGTTCATGCACAAAACCGAAAATGCATTAGATTTATTTAAATTTGAATACAGTTCATTTAAGTATATATAACTAGAAACAGTGTTGGTTGCGTTGCTCATATTATTCAATAAAAAATCTATTTCATTTTCAAGATCAAGTGGGTTAAATATCATCTTATCAAGCTCATTGATACATAAATAATTAGGAAGTACTTTGTCGTTGTTTGTTAGCCTTATAAGTTCATCGTCACTAATGGAATAGTATGGGAGGTATCTATTTACAGCCTTGGTGAAGAAATAAATTACACTACTTTTACATTACTGACTTACAAGCTACCATTTACTTCTACCATATCTTACCGGGTTCTTCCGGCCATTTATTGGTATAGGGTGCGTTTTATAGCTCCCGTGGCGGGAGACACGGCAGGAGGGGGTGCGGGTGATGACATATCACTCTCCTGCCCCCCCACTCCAGCGCCCCCCACCCCTGCAAAACCGATCCTGGTCAACTCCTCATCCACGCCACCCACAGCACCCACAGCACAAGCCACACTCTCGGTCTTGTATCGTTCCTTCATGATGAGCTTCGTATGTTTAAAGTAGGCAAGTTTTCCTTCTGATCTAGCCTTTTTTAGTTGTGGCATCTGTGCATATTTGTTTGCCTGTGATGCGGCACACAGGTCATCATTAAGGTAGATCTTGGTGCCTTTCAACTTTTTGGCATTTCGCATGACCGTCTCTCTGTCACAGTAGTGGGAGAAACAAGCCACTATGGTGCGAGGTTTGTCATCATGAAGTGGTCCCACCCTGTGAGTCCTCTCCAACGTCATGCCTTCTAGCTGTAATTTATCGGCTATCAGGGCTAATACCATCATCGTTGTTTGCTCCCAGGTCTCCCCATCGCGTCTCTCCTCTACACCGCTTAATCGGATATTGTTTCTTCTGGAATAGTCTTCTTGGTAATTCAAGTGTTCTTCGAAGGTGGTTATTTGTTGATTTGCAGAATTTATATGTTGAGATAGATTATTGATTGTTCCTTTGTCGTTAATCTTTTCTGTAGCATGAATTTTAATAGTCGATTTGAGGTCATCAATTTCTCTCTGGCTGAACTCCAGGCTTGTCGTCTGGTCGGAAACTGTGGATTCAAGTGATTTTATCCTGTCACTAAGCTGTTTCACCATTACCTTCATAGCATTCTTATATGCACTTTCTTGAGATTCCAATAGTTTGGTAATAACAGTTGGATCCATTGTTGTTAAGCAGAGCTGCAGTGGAAGCTCAGTGACGTCACAACACCAGTGTGCATGCACAGAAGTCAGCCAACGGGTCAAGAGGGGAAGTAGAGTAGGGATTCAAATCTTTCAAATATTTCACTTCAAAAAAAAAAAAGTTCAGCACTATTCACAACTCCTGCAAAACCCTCTAGAGAGTCACTGTGGTCTTAGATACCTTGCTTTGGTGATATAACGTTCGTAGCATGACATGGTCTCTTATTTATTCCTAAATATTGGAGAGCTCACGACTTGTAAACATTGCCAGTCACACACGAGTAGTGTGTGTGTATGTGTGAAAG
>JAXCGZ010016634.1:0-2500 GCA_037179515.1 Halocaridina rubra
ATCTAAAAGTCAAAAAGTATAAAAGCACATCCAATATCCTAAAATCCTACTTATATACATAATAAGAAAAGAAAATAAGCGCTACAGAAATAAAATACTAAAAGGTTAGAATATTATAACTCTCTTATGGATAAAAATATAAAGCAACACAAATCTAACTTTAAATATAGTTAAAATGCAAATTACGACAAAACACATCTTAGAAAATACATCTGAAAAAGTATCTACATAAAAGGTATGGGTTATGAAATATTTCATTTCTTAAGCATCAGTAAAAGCATGTCATTCTTTTTTTTAAATATATTTCTTCAGATTACTTTTAAAAGAATACACAGAAGGCGAGTCTCTAACAGCGATTGGGGAGGCTATTCCAAAATTGTGGGCCTCTAGTAGCAATTTCTCCTCGACCCCAAATTCGTGTGTGCTCTTTTTACAACCAAATTATTAGAGAGAGAGAGAGAGAGAGAGAGAGAGAGAGAGAGAGAGAGAGAGAGAGAGAGAGAGAGAGAGAGAGAGAGAGAGAGAGAGCTGCAGAAAACTACTTGTAAAGTAAAATTTAAGGCTGGGGTTGTATGGTAAGGATTTCTTTCTTTAATGCTTTCCTGTCGTTATAAATGTTATCATTTTGACCCTTACGTTGGCGTGTTCTACATCACTAAGTTCTCTCTTCACATTCCAGGTAATAGTAGGAGTATGATTAATTTGATGGATATAGCTTCATATATTTCATCAAAAGCAGCCTTTTAACACTACTCAGACTCTTGTAATCTAATAACACCTTAAATCACCCAAGACGTCTCGCTTTGGCCGACCCTTACAGGTCCTTGGTACAGATTAATGAATGTTACGTGGGTATGCCGTGACCTCTTGAGGTCAAGTTAAGCGTGGGCATGGAAATATTGTCCAAGCTTTTCCCCAAGTGTATTTTCTCCTTTAGAGGGTCAGCACTAAGCATACTTGTATTGCACATAGTGCAGTGCCCTCCCCTCATTGTTGGCTGCGAGTTCGCTTTTTTAACTGGGGAAATACCCTTGGGTAGTAGGGGCAAAATGTCCTCTTCTTTTCTGAGTTCTTAGCTTATAAGGCGATGCAGAGTGGGTACCAAGAGGTTCTAATTGGCTCTCATAAGCTCTTCAAGGCGATTAGTGCCTAACATTCATTTAGTCTCCTCGGAGTAAAGTTACTTTTGTCAAAATGTAGTCTTATTTAACGTGTCTCACTCTATCTGTTGTAGTGAATACTACAAATATACCAAAGCACACGATTAATATGTTGACAATTTCTATTACACAATGAATCTTACAATTTTCAAATTTAATTAGCTATTAAAATATCGACCGCATGCCAAAGGAAATTGGTTTTTTTAACTAGGAAAATATATGGTAGTAAAATAGTTGTTTAAAACTACAAAACTGAATCACAATTGTGAATACCTGCTCTCAGAATGTTTCATGAATACTATATAATAAAAAAAAAGCTTTCTCAAATATGTTGACAAAAATCTTAATAAATGTAGAATTGCTTAAATATAAAATAAGTTAAAAATCACATTAAAAGACTTATTCATGGGTTCTTTTTTAAAATGTAGAGAGAGAATATGAATCTATAACTATTAGATATAATTGTATTGTCACGTATCTTTGAGCCAAGTGTCTATAATTATCAAACTGACACATTAATTATCGTGATATCTCTATATTTTAATAATTTAGGTTCATTAAATCAGGAAAAACAGTAGGCACAAGCATATGAGTAAAAAAATAGAGAATAACACAATTATAAGGGAAAAGAAAACAGCTTCCCTAACAGTCTGGAATGGGCCCAAACTGTGACAAGATGGTTATCACACAGATGTCTCTCTCTCTCTCTCTCTCTCTCTCTCTCTCTCTCTCTCTCTCTCTCTCTCTCTCTCTCTCTCTCTCTCTCTCTCTCTCTCTCTCGGCTCTGCGAATTCTCCCCTGTTTCACCTCAAATTGTTTTCCTTTATGTAGTTATGGGGAGGGAGATCCGATAATCTGCAGGTCAAACTCTGCTGTCGGACCAACTCCGCACTATGAGTACTGAATGCTTGTAAATTGTGAGGGTGAAAATGAATTCTTGAGTGTTCAGGTACATTCATTCCTAACTAGAGATGAGGAAAGATCATATACCATTTCTACTAAAAAAAAAAAATCTACCCAGATATCATGTTAGCATGGACCTACCAAGAAAATTGTATATATAAACATGAGTCTGAAGATTTTATTGACCAAAAAGCAGTAAAATTTAAGTAGTTATAAATGATAAAAAAAAAAATTTACAGCTATCAAAACAAAAGAACTTATTATAAACTCCCTAAAAAAAAATATTCAAACCTCTCAATAACACAAATTGTATTTTAAAAGCGAGGAGCTATAATCTCTCCTTCCTACTTAGAATTTCTCCCAAAAGTCCAGTTTTTCTATTTCCTTCAATAATTCTCTTAGTTCTTCCTGAGCATTTTGAAGGAGGGCCATCTGGA
>JAXCGZ010016634.1:5000-13064 GCA_037179515.1 Halocaridina rubra
TAAATTCCGAATATTACCAGAAAACACACTCTTTACAGACATAGCCTATTTAGATCAGCTTAACTGTGTGGCTACTGTCTACGAAGAAAAATCAACACAATCTGTCTACAAACAGAGCTCTTTATAAACGCTTTCACACTATTAGTAGTAGTAGTAGTAGTAGTAGTAGTAGTAGTAGTAGTAGTAGTAGTAGAACCCATATAAGGAAATTCTCTCTTGTATAAATTGTTAACTTCATTTAATTATTCCCAATTATGAGGGAGATGGTAAGAATACTTTCTCCGTGTTCCCCTGCGTGTTGTTAAAGTCGACTATGTGGGGCGGAGCGAGGGAACTGGGAATCCCCTCCTCTGTATTTACTTTCCACAAAAAGTCAAACTATTTTCTTTAACTCAGCCACCCCCCATTTATAAGGGAGAATATGGCTTGGTATATGGATGGATGGATGTGCATATGAAGTATAGCGCATTTTACAATATTATTGGATGATTATATTATAAGAGACCAATGTCCAGTCTGTAAGGAAATAGTTCACAGTTAAGAGTCGTTTTATGAGCCCATTCTATTTTTGGATAACATTTTTTTTTTCTGGTAAGATTCCATGTGTTAAGAATGAGTCTGCCAATGTTTTTTTTTTTCTTTCGGAAATTATTATTTTTTTTTGTTTTGTTAAGGGCGATAATGGTAGGTGGCGGTGGTGCATAAATGATCTAACCAACCTAGCCTGCCTAACTTAACCTCTAACCCAACTACCCTAACCTAACTTAAATTTGATGCATTATATACCTTAAGAGGGCGAATTTGGGTGTTTATGCAGACGCGCAGAACAGTCAAGGAACTGTTGGTAACACTGACTTCTCGAGTATGCGAATCTAAACCTATCTCACGTACAATTAAGAATCTGAATTCCAGATCAAAACTTAGCACGAGGGTCTGCCCCTCTCTTTTTTATCTCTTACTTTATTTACTTTTCGTGCTTTTCCCTCCAATTCCCTTATATCCTTAATCCCCTCCCCTTTTTCCCCCTCCTATCCCATCCCATCCTAAAAAAAAACTATCTCCCTTAGAGAGAGAGAGAGAGAGAGAGAGAGAGAGAGAGAGAGAGAGAGAGAGAGAGAGAGAGAGTTCAACATGAATTTAAAATCTGTCCGAAAGGTACAAAATTGAACTTTACGGGATTGAAATTTAGAAAGGAGAGAAACGAAAGAGTTAGGAAAGAAGAAAACAAAGTGGAAAGTATAAGAGTTTTGGAAGAAACTGAAGTTAGATTGAAAAAGTTAAGCGAAGGCAAATGCAGAGGAAAGAATTTTCACCACGAGAAAATAACCCCTCAGACAGTTTTATAAACGAGGGGAAAGCTTGAAAAAAAGGTATGAAAGGTAATCATAGCGTGTGGTGACACTTCTTAGAATGGCCGAATTTCCTTTACACTTTCGACGAAATGCCGCAGAAATTTAATCTTGGCGCCAACCTATCTCCACCCCACTTCCTATGGGGTAACATCAACGATGCATTATCTACTAGTAAATTTAACTTGGTAATCAGCACACCAGACTATATTCTTCTTCACTTTGATGTCACTTGAAAAGTTTAAAATGGAAATGGTAAAAAGCAAATAAGGCTAGGCTTTATCACATTTTTTTTTTATCTGAAAAGCTAAAAGAAAAAAGAAAACAGACAAGGCTACTTCGACACTTTTTATTTCACTTTAGAATATAGGTTAAAATGAAAACAGCTATTAAAAAAAAGCATAATGCAGTTAGGCTATATTGTTACGTTATTTCTAAGTTTTATTTTATCGGAAGAGTAAATAGCATAGAGCAGATTAGGCTATAACACTACTTTGATTCCAACTTTTTTTGTCAACTGAAAAGTTAAAAATTAAAACAGCATAAACATAAATAGCTTATATTTTATGGAGGTATGACTATATGTGTCTGGTAATAAACTTAGTATAGAGAATAGAATAAATGTTTCAACGAGAAAAAATACCTACGAAACTCCAGTTCATTTTTATATTGAAAGTATTTGTACATATAAATAGATTGGTTTAACGTTTTGTGACAATTTAATGACATTTTAATGCAAATATAATAAAAAAAAATATATATCGAAAGTATTGTGACAGATTTTCAAGTATAATCTTCTTACCAGAAAAGACAGACATTAATCTAATCTAGAATTATCTGTAATCTCATTTACAGTATTACGATAAGATAGGCTACCAATAACTAGATGTCTTTGGCAAATCGCTATCGGATTTTACAAGCCACTCTTTGATGAGAGTTTGCAAAATATTTACTAAGTGAGAGTGAGAACACACGACAGAGCTATGTGCATTATATTATTTCATCCTGAAATCATGGCCTCAAGTTGCATTTAATTAGACTGAAAATGGTGATCATAACGCAGCATCATAAACTGGATCGCATATGACAAACTGAAATGCCCTGTTGTGAATCGAAAGCAGACTGCGCTAGCGCGTCCCGAAACCTTGGCCCGATTTCTTAAACAGTGTAGACCTATGATACCATATTGTTTGTTAGCTAGACACACACAAATGGATTTCATAAACGCATAAGACGCGGTTCTGTGTATGGCTAGGATCCCTTATGGGATCCTAGCCATAAAGAACCGCGTCAGATGCGTTTATGAAATTCATTTGTGTGTCTAGCTAAATAACAATGTGGTATCCTAGGTTTACACTATTTAAGAAATCGGGCCCTTGTTGCCAGTACCAACAAAAAATAAATATAAAAAAGTACAATGAGACTTAAATTGCTGAATGTCATTACATTATACCGATCTTCTCATTTATTACTGTCTGTTCCTTGTGATAAATGGGTTAATAGAATTCACAAGAAATAAACCACTGCTTATGAAAAAAAAATTTAACGTAAACCTTATGAAAACACAGTACCTATAACATGGACCTCAAGTTATTTGTGTGTGCTAGTACACAATTAAAAAAAATATGTGAGTTTTTCCTTATAAGAAAAAAGAATCATATCTCTACCAGGCATTACGAATTAAAAAAAAAATCAAAACCGCGGCAGCAAACGCTATATTTGCAAATTAATAACGTTCAAGAGACATAAGCGACGCCTTTAACATGGATTTGTTCACGTTTACGTCATCATAGTAGTGTGTGTGTGGTGTGTGTGTGTGTGTGTGTGTGTGTGTGTGTGTGTGTGTGTGTGTGTGTGTGTGTGTGTGTATGTGTGTGTGTGTGTGTGTGAGAGAGAGAGAGAGAGAGAGAGAGAGAGAGAGAGAGAGAGAGAGAGAGAGAGAGAGAGATAGATAGATAGATAGATAGATAGATAGATAGATAGATAGAGAGAGAGAGAGAGAGAGAGAGAGAGAGAGAGAGAGAGAGAGAGAGAGAGAGAGAGAGAGCATGAAATGAGATTGTTTTCGTATGAAATAAGCATGAAATGGCAACATGAAGAAGGAAAGACATTGGAGTTTCAGTGTTCAATCATCTCATTCATGACATGAGAGACTTGTGGGTGTATTATTTTTATTATTATTATTATTATTATTATTATTATTATTATTATTGTTATTATTATTATTATCATTATTATTATCATTATTATCATTATTATTATTATTATTATTATTATTATTATTATTATTATTATTATTATTATTATTATTATTATTATTATTATTATTATTTTTCTTCTAAATATTCTACCTTCTACTCTCGGGATTCGAACCTGGGATCTGTAGAACCAGTCACCACAGCCTTTTGCGCTGAGCCACAAAAGGGGTTCAGAACAACAAACTCTGGCTTTCTGTTTTACAGGTCTCAGACTCGAATCCCGATTGCAGGACGTAATTATTAAAAAGAAAACACATTCATATTTACTCTGCTTCTCTCAACAACATTTATCTGCTACTCGTAATCAGTCTCGTATCATTGTTTCTTCTTCTCTCAATTTAGATAAATTAAATGCCTCCAAGACACTTTCTGGCTATCTCTTTGTTTTTGTTTTTTTCTCCTCCTGGTACACCTATTGTCTTCGAAACTAATAAAATTTACCCTCTTAATTCTATTACCATATCAGGAATCTAGATAGCCCCTAAATTGTCTTAGAAGCTTCACATAATCCAGAATACTAAGGCTCTATTTCTTAATCAGTGTAAACCTAGGATACTATATATTATTAGTTAGCTAGATATACACAAATGGATTTCATAAGAGCATCTGTTTAAGAAATCGGGTCTAAATCTGCATCCCAAAAATTGGGGATTCTGTTTCATTTTCGTCATTACTTTCGCTCTCTCCAATTACTTAAGATCTATAAAGGCTTTATCCATCCCTGCTTAGAATACTCCTTGCACGTTTGGGGTGCTTCTTATACTTTTTTTCCTTGAAGGAGTTGAATCTAAGGCAATCAGCCTCCTCAATGACCCTTCTCTGTCTTTTTAATCTGGATTCTCCTTTTCTTCGTCATGAGGTATCATCACTTTCTCTTTTCTATTTCTACTACTTCCATCACTGCTCTGTTGAGCTGACGAGTTCATCCCTCCCCCTCTGCCGAAGCCACGTAACACTCGCCAGGTGGCCTTGTCTCACATGTACTGTGTGGAACTTTGTAGCTTCTGGATCGATCGGTGCAGCGACTACTTCTTCCCATCCACCTGCAGACTCTGGAACTCTCTTCCTCATTCTGTATTCATAATTCTTACAACCTATCTTTCTTCAAAAAACGAATCTACGTCATCTCAGAACCTAATTGTGTTATATCTCTCGGGCTCCATACTTTGACTATTATTTCAGCCTGTCCTTTTCATATTGTGTATCATTCTCTCATTTCTGTCTTGTCCTTAAGCTTCTACTTTTCTTCGTTTTAATGCTTTCTTGGTGCCCGTGACTGATGAGGGCAATTTCCTTGCCTTTTCCGATGTCACACTAATAAAAAATGCATTGCATTTCTTTTAATCATTATGATACTAACATTGAAGACAGTAATAATAATAATAATAATAATAATAATAATAATAATAATAATAATAATGATAATGATCATCATCATCATCACCATTATTATTATTATTTTTATCATTATCATTAGCAGTAGCATTAGCATTATCATTATCAACATCATCATTAGTATTATTATTATTATTATTATTATTATTATTATTATTATTATTATTATTATTATTATTATTATTATTATTATTATTATTATTATTATTATTATTATTATTATAATTTTTATTATTATTATTATTATTATTATTATTATTATTATTATTATTATTATTATTATTATTATATTATTATTATTATTATTATTATTATTATTATTATAACTAGTTTTCACTTTTATATTTGAGAACATCCAATTATTTGCCAGTATCCCATGAATAATATATACATACTCGTATATATTGCATGAATTTTTCAGGATATCAAACATCTACAAAAGAATCATAAGAAATGTATAAATACATATTGCCGTTAAAAAGCAATGTATAACGCTATATGCTAATAAAAAAAACGGTACCGGATGTGTGTGCAAATGGTACAGTGAAGATATACAAGAACTCTTCTTCACCAGTTCCCACGCTCACTAATATGATGATATGGTATTGTTACGCCTTTCGAGTAGTGGTAGTAGTAGTAATAGTTCATATTCATATTCATATTATTATTTCATATAAACATACATAGTAACACGGAGTTAATGTCTTGTAATTCGCAAGAGATTAGATACATTAAATTAATGATAATATGCTTCATACATAAGGTTCACAAAAAAATGCTACAGTATTAATAGTATGCTCATAAGAATAGTATAGAAAGGAAGCTTTTGCATATGTATTAGTGAATCACCATGTGCAGCTTTTACAATCCAAAGAAAAAGCACTGTACTCGTTTTGCACCCAGGTAACTCGTGCCTCTAAAGCCATAATATCAGATTTCCTAATATCAACATTATAGTCACTTATAAACACTCGTATTATTGGTTCAGCAAAGTATCCACTCTTTAGGAACGATAAATTAAGATTTATGGCGTTGGCTGTTGAATAATGGAGCCTTTTAAAGCACTTAGTCTGAAGAAAAGTTATGTGATGTATAAGAAGAACTTGCTGACATATGTCAGTAACTATATAGTTGCTTGCTTATGTAGGAACTGCAGTTACTCGTTAAAGAACATTGTTGAGGGTCACTTCAAATGCTTTAAACATTGGCCTCCTGAGAGTATCTTTATAATTCCAAAGACACAAGCTATACACTGGCATACAATACAATTTGAATAAGAGTACAAGAACCTCAGTGTTACAAAGCGAGAAATCGCTTAGAACAGAAAAATCTCTTGGGTAAAATTAGTACAGTCGTAGTTCTGCATCTTCTTGATCATGTAAAGTACTCTCAACAACATGTCCTAAATATTTTTAATGGCCATCTACTTTTAAAAGGTCATCCCTAATTTTGACATTGGGAGGCCAACTTTGTTGACAAGTCCTGCTGAAAAACATACATTTAGTTTATTCTTTGTTAATTTTAAGTCAATGCTAACTGAACAATCTGCATATTTTGATATGAAGTATCTCCAGTTCTGACTCTGAATTACTTATCAAAACAATGACATCTGCTTATGTAATAATAATCAATCTTGTCAAGCCTATAGTGCAGCCACCGTTCATGAAAGCAATCTCACTAATTACTGAATCTATGAAAAATTTGAATAAAAAAAAAGGGGGATAGAATGCCCTGCTGTCTCACTCCAAGGTCCAATACAAAGTTCATGCTTGAGAAACTATTCCAAATAACATTTGCTGATTGATTTTTCAGGTAAAACATTAGAAAAACACAACATCAAGTATAACAGCTGCTTCTAGCAATTTCCCATCAAGAAAAAAGTGGTCAACTGTATCAAACGCTTTAGATAAATCAACAAACATCGCAGTTTCAAATTTCCTCCATTTTGAGTATTCATGAAATAATTCCTTTAAAAAATGAATACATCACTTGTTGACAATCCGGGGGGGGAGTAGTAGTAGGTAGTAGTAGTAGTAGTAGTAGTAGTAGTAGTAATAGTTGTAGTTGGTGTTTTCTTGTTGTTGTTGGGGAAAATGTATTATTTACATTATTTTCTGATTTCCAGTTTTCTTTCTGACCGTTTTAAATTTGTGGTTGTTGATGGTGCAACATCTAGCCCTTTCCCTTTGCCAGTGGTGTTCCACAGGGCTCTGTTCTTTCACCTACTCTGTTCCTTCTCTTCATCAACTACCTTTTTCAGTCCCCATCCTCCTCTATTGTTCATGACTTTGCCGATGATTCAACCCTTCATTTTTCCTCTACCTTTTCTTCACAACCTTCATCTGCTACCCGTAATCAGTCTCTTATCACTCTCTTCAACTCTCAACTCCGATTTGCAGAGGGTAACTGAGTGGGGCACATAAAATCTAGTTTAATGTAATGCCTCCAAAACATAGGTTCTAGCTATCTCTTTGTCTTCTTCTCCTCCTGATAGTCCTATTGTTTTCGAAACAAACGAATTTATGCTCTTAATTCTATTAATATATTAGGAATCCATATAACCTCTATCTTGTCTTCGAGGACTCTCATAATCCAAAATTTGAAATCTACATCCAAAAAATTGGGGTTTTTATCTCGTTTTCGTCATTGCTTTTTACTGGGGAGGTTACTGCTGCAGCAGGACACTGCAGTAGGGGGTTGGGGCTTGTGCCGGCTGACGACCGTCCTACGGATCTTCCATGACCCGTTCCACCAATTCTTGGGTGGAGAATCTATATAAAGAAAAAACTTTTTCTCTTTACAGTTACTTAATATCTATAAAGGCCTTATCCATCCTTGCTTACAATACTGGTTGCACATGTGGGGTGCTTCTTCATATACTTATGTCCTTGATAGGTTTGAATCTAAGGCAGTCAGACTCATTAATGACCCTTCTCTTACTTATAATCTGGATTCTCTTTCTCTTCGTCATAAGGCATCATCCCTATCTCTTTTTTATCGCTACTTCTTCCATCACTGCTCTGGTGAGTTGGCGAGTTGCATCCCTCCCCCTCTGCCGAGAT
>JAXCGZ010016635.1:0-10000 GCA_037179515.1 Halocaridina rubra
TAAATTTTCAAATACAAAAGAAATAATCATCATAGCAATACAATATTTATAACAAATGGCATATTCAAAATCAAATAAAGAGCAAGACATAAAATTCTATAAATATTTGTATACAGCATATATATATATATATATATATATATATATATATATATATATATATATATATATATATATATATATATATATATATATATATATATATTTTTTGTGGAGGATTTCCTGTGTGTTATTACCCTTCGATCTAATAACCCCCTAAATTCGGAAATCCTGACACGGCTTCAGTAGAGGCCTACCACGATCTCAAATTAAATCCTCTACCAATAAAATATAATTAATATTACATGCATAGACATACATGCAAATATTTTATAAGGGGGTTTATGAACTGCTGATATGTGAATATTTAAATAAACTCTCCTCACCTTAAATTAAAACTTCCTCATACAGAATAATAAATTTTCTAACATACATTCTACCTACGAGTGTTCAATTAAATGAGCTCATTCTGTCCCTCACACGTAGTTATAAATATTGTTAGAAATACAATACATCTGTACTCATCTATCCGGATAACCCTGATGTCGTCAGCAATCACGGGAATCCGAATCTTCTTCTGATCCACGTATCTCTATTACGTTTTCTACTTGAGTGTCTCGTAAGGTCTCACGAGAGCAACTAATTACTCTTTAACAAACTTATAACTACTGTCAACAAACACAGTAAAAATGAGTGCCTCGTAGCCTCTCAAGACAGCAACTAACTACTCTTTAACAAACTTATAAGTACTGTCAACAAACACAGTAAAAATGAGTGCCTCGTAGCATCTCACGACAGCAACTAACTACTCTTTAACAAACTTATAAGTACTGTCAACAAACACAGTAAGAATGAGTGCCTCGTAGCATCTCACGACGGCAACTGACTTTTTGTAAGAAAGTCCCACAAACTCCTCTAGTTTGTTGGGGTCCTTGGTACTAGGACTAAGTTGAGTTATGACTTGCTTACAACGGTTCTTTGTTCAAAAAGGCGATGCAATAAGCGTTATCAAGGAGGTGAAGGGTTAATGGCTAAAATCCATTAGTGACCTACATTCCTTTCTCCAAGTCTTCTACAGCCAGCCTTCATAATAAACTACATATTATACATACGACTATACGTGTATGCATGATAGAAATTAATAAGTACACATACTAAGTCTAAAAGTATACATTCATGCACTTACATTGCAATAAGAGTTATCATTAGAATTCCATAAACATTATTTAGGGTTAATGAACCTCCATTATTTTATTGTTTTCATTTAACCTCCATATTCGTTACTGGGAGTTATCAATGATGCTACTGGTTCATTATATGGAGTTATCATTAATGCTACAAAGTCATTTTTTGGAGTTATCATTAAAGCTACAAATTCATTCTTTGGAGGTGTCATGAAAGCTACAAATTCATTCTTTGGAGTTATCATTAAAGCTACAATTTCATTCTTTGGAGTTATCATTAAAGCTACAAATTCATTCTTTGGAGTTATTGAAGCAATACATTTAGAATTTGGGGTTATCATTAAGTGTATATATCCATTATTAAGATATATCATCAAAACGCCTAAATTTTCTCCAGTGGGAGGTATCATTACACCTCCATATACATTATTTAAATTTCTCATTAGATCTGCATAATCATCATTTAGCCTTATTGTCAATCTGAATATTTCTTGTTTGAAATTATTTACAAACCTCCATAAATATTTTCAGTATTTTTCAATAAATCTCCATATTCATTTTTTTGGAGTTATAATTAACCCTCCATTTCTTTTGTACTCGGGGTTATCATTAAACCTCCATCCTGTATTTAGCATAATTAAATTTACATTAAATGGTGGAAGAATATTGATGAAGATACAACATTGTGTTATTGTGAGAGTAAGAAAAATTATAGCTAACAAATAGCTGTGATTCCTTATAATATTAAAAAAAAGTTGTACATTCTGCAGAGCCTTTTATTTATATACTCAGTATTGAAATAAAATTAATAATCATTGGAATGTGCATTGAAAAAGAGAAATTTCATTCTTGATAATTTAGCCAAAAGCTTATGGAGAATAAAACTTCATAACAGCCATTATCATGTCTTTATTTGCAAGAAGTAATATTTATAATAATATTGTTTTCACAGTGTGAATTACAAAAGAAACCATTGCTTGGTAATAACAGTCTCTCTTTGCTTTAACTGATGTAGTGTCTCCAAGCCTCATTTCTCTCTCTCTCTCTCTCTCTCTCTTTTATCTATCTATCTATCTCAAAATGATTTTGCCAAATTAGCTTCACTTTCAACCATTTTTCTGCAATTACAGAATTTTCTTCTCATACCAAACAGTTCTCTAGTGGCATGGGGTCAACTTTATGCTCTTGTCAATTGCATTAGTATTGAACATATTATATTGATTCAGTCCTACTTATTCTTGTCAATTTATTCGTAGGTTCAGTTTAAGTTTATGACCTCTTTGATAAGTGTAGATTGAGTCTGTTCACCTTTCATTAGGATATGTTAAAACTTGTGTATCTTCCTTTACAGTATGAGAGAGAGTTTAATAATAATCTGGTTTGACATGATAACAAATCTGACAGGAAAGAGAACAAGAACTCTTAAAGTTTGATACCATCATGATTATTTTGAAAAAAAATAACTAAGCAATCCTGCACTGCAATATTGGCATTCTTTCATTTTTTGTACTTTTTTCTTTTATGTGAAAATAAGCACTGAAAGTCATTCAAAATAACTTATGCATTTAAGAGTCTATATTCAAAGTTAAGACAATCAACAGTATAGGTAATTAAAACTTAAGTGTTACGATATTTGAATACTATCATTACTTAGCATTCTACTGAAACATTACCTTTCCTTAAAGAGTTATTCTGACAAGCATGACATGATTAATCATTCTTTACAACTTAATAATCACAATGTAAAAACAAACTCTTATTATTTGAGTCAAACTAAAGATGAATTCAAGATTTAGATCCCATACAAAATAACGAAAGTGAGCAAATACAGAATTCTTATGACATGAATTAAGAGATGCACCAAAGATTGACGAGATAAGTAACATTATACGAGTACCATTAAGCAAATTGCCTGAACAGTATATTTTATATTTAACATCATCATCGTCATCATCATTCTCCTCGCCACCGTCTTCATGACCATTACCACCATCATCATCATCATCACTGTCACAAACATCATCATCATCATCATCATTAGTAGACGAATCGCATAATTTTGAACTATCTCTTTGAGTTTTATTTTCTTTGAGTCACTGAACTCAAACAATGTTTTATATGAGATAAGAAATGAAAAAAAAAATAATAATAAAAAAAAAAAAAATATATATATATATATATATATATATATATATATATATATATATATATATATATATATATATATATATATATATATATAGATAGATAGATAGATAAGATAAAGGTGAAGATGGCCATAAATTCATGGTTAAAAATAAAGATAAAATGAAAGATAGAGATGAAGATAAAGATGAAGATAAATGATGATGATGACGATGGTGAGGAAGATGAAGAAGACGAAAAAGATGATGTAACATAAGATGAAATTATTATATAAAAAAAATAACAAATTCGAAAAAAAGTAAAATTGATGAAAAGGAAAAAAATACAAACCAGTATTAGAAAAAAATAAAAAGAATAAAAAAGAATAAATCAATTAAGAGAAAAGAAAAGGAAAGGAAAAAAAAAAGACTCAAAGAGAAAACATGAAAGGAAAAAGAAAATGCTGATGATGAAGAAAAACCAGACGACAAAGAAAATGAACAAGATATTAAAGATGGAAAGAAAGAAAGAAATACCAAAAGGATAAAGAGAAAAAATATGGAAATGATGAAGATAGAAAAGAGATAGAAAAGAGATAGTTGTAATATCAACAAACCCAATTATACTAATTTTGAATCTGCAGAATGACGCCACAGTCTTCTATCAATACTTCCTTAATGTCATCGAGTTTCCTGATCTTCTCCAAGACGTCATATCCATCCCTCACCTGACCGAATATCATTTCATTCAGCTGTCCATCCCCTCTTCCCGTCCTTATTACAAATTGTGCAATTTTTGGACTATCTAATTCATCACATATTGACATGACTGCCCCTCGTTTATCTTCATATACATTTATTTCATTCGGTGAATAAATGAAGTCATAAATCGGAGCTCCACCAATTCCATTATTATATTCGTAATCACCTCCGACGATACACTCCGATTTATCATCACCTTTCATACCCATCCTTAGTAAGTTAGTGTTGGCATAGGACGGCCCGTATTCCCCGGTGCAGAGCGTCAGGAAATGCTTTGCCCGAGGTGATTTAGGTGACAGTGTGATGTGAATTCGACCGAGTTTTTCTCCCGACCTCGAAAAATCCATGAATGTTGTGACAGATTCTTTTACAAGAGCTTCAACTAATTCACTATGCTGTAAAACACAAATATGAATGTGTATTGGCTATTTGAAATCACATACAAGTGAAAAATACTTGATTTGTAGTTCACATTTATTTCGAACTGGAATGAAAGAAAATTATGCAATGGATGCAAAAAAATAAAAAAAAAATAAAAAAAAATTAAAGAAATGAGACTGACTTACCTTGATAGTATCTGCGTGAGCAGGCGGCTTCTTATCTTGTAAATGGTGCAGATAAAGTGTGTCATTACTCTTGGTCACTTGTGCCCATCGAATTTTATCTTTATTTTTCTGCACAGCGTACAAAAGACCTTCCCTAAGAGACTCTCGAATCACTGGCGAGTTATCCTTCAGATGTCTCACCTAGGGAAAAAAAATACTTTAATATAAGTAAGGCAAGAATCTGAGTAGGAGATTGTGAGAGTCTTCCCAATTATACTGAAGCTGTAAATTCTAACCAGTACTATGTAATAACTTCGACACACGTATCGATATATATATATATATTTTTTTTTTTTTTGCAATTAGCCACTTACAGATATTTCAAGGTTTCCTGTTATCTGTCTTATCCTATCCATGATGGGTAACGAAGACTCAGCAACATCTAAATTGCATTTCTTGGCAAATTCGTCCATACTCTCTCTTGTAGTAAATTCCAATAAGGCTAATTCAGTCTCATATCTCAGCTGTTTGAAATTAAAAATTTATAATAATTACTAAATGATAATTTACAAAAATGTCTTTAATCACCCCACAAATATAAATATATTTTTAATCACAAAGCTTGTAACTTTTAAATTAAGTTGCATTATGTAAAAAAAAATGCAGTAAATTCGTTTTTTTCTTTCAGTGATTAAATATATCTATGATATTATTAAATAAAAGTAATAAGTGAAAATTACTGGATATAATAATAATAATAATAATAATAATAATAAATGATAATAATAATGATAATAATAATAAATGATAATAATAATGATAATGATGCTAATGATAATAATTATAATGATAATGCTAAAGATGATAATGATAATGATAATCATAATAATGATAATGATAAAAAATAATAATGAAAATTATAAATAACAATAATACTGTCGTAGTGCTTTTATTATTATCTCACCGAGCGTCACCACTGACGTATTGGTTTTGTTTATCCCATCTAATGACACCACTGACGTAGGGCTTTTCCTCCTACGTATATATATTTATAATTATGGTAGCGTGGTTTATTAGGTTATAAATATTAGTACCTGATGGGTACAAGGTAAGAATGGACAAGCAGTAGTTCCTTTACTTATATTTATTCTAGAGTACAACACATCCGACGCCTCAATGCCCCAATCCCCCACCCTATGACTATCACAATCTATGATCTATTCGTGCCCCTGGCAAAGTTCTAACTAACTGTCTCTGCCCTGGGTGGCTCTTTAAATACCCCCAGGGGCAGGGCGTGGCTTAACATCCAATTCTCCAATGAAATCAAGGGATCTCTAGTCCAGCTAATCACGCCAGGTTCAAAGTGGAATCCCTCCTACTTCCGGGGAGGAGTTATTGGGCATCTCTGCAGGGTATGTACCTGCGTACGAAACACTTGCTTATATTTCTTGCGGTTTAGGAAATGGCTAACTTCCTGTCCTTTCTTGCCCTTCTCGATGCCAGGTCCTAAGTCTCACGGTTCCGGTCATATATTTCCTTGGCACTTTCTACAAACATGGTAATAAAATATCCGTGCCCTCGACCAACCGTTTCCGCTCAAGATCTGTTACAAGTTTCAGATTCTGGCTTCAGCATGGCGGACTGGCTTCAGCATGACGGAAGTCATACGACATCCCTCCCAACCAAAACTGAAATATCTCTTATTTCAGTCGAAGCATGGGCTAATTTTCCGGGAGCTCTTGGACATATCCTAGCTAACATTAGTTTACAATAGAAATGGGGCCGAATTATTTAAGCTATTTCCTAAGAGTTCCTATGCGAATTACACAAACATAACATATATAGAGTACTTTTACAGACAACTAGAGCATGCAGGGTCTATTTCCTTGTTGGAAATCTGAAATACAAACATATTCTTATATTTAAACAACATAATTCCAGTGTGAAACTAATATTAAACATTAATTAAGATCAAAAAGTCAGTTTAAATCAAAACATTAATTCATCTACTTCTCTCGTTTCTTTAAAAGACAAAATTGAGTTAATTACAGTAGGATTATGACTCATTTAGAACATTAGCAAACAATTAAGTAGAGTATTAGCATGTATAAACATGTAAAATGCAATAGACTATAACATCAACAGTAATTTCTATAAGAGACCTTACCTTCATAAATTCTATTCCTATCATTATTAGGGGCATTGATTTGTCTTAAAATTAAGCCTTAAAAACTACTCCTGAAACAAAACATGTTTTACTTTCATATTATATTACTATTCAGAGACCAATGGATAGGACGACTTTTAATTTCTCTGTCTAGGACGACTTTCGTTTTCTCTGTCTAGGACGACTTTTACTTTCTCTGTCTAGGACGACTTTTACTTTCTCTGTCTAGGACGACTTTCGTTTTCTCTGTCTAGGACGACTTTTACTTTCTCTGTCTAGGACGACTTTCGTTTTCTCTGTCTAGGACGACTTTTACTTTCTCTGTCTAGGACGACTTTTACTTTCCTCTGTCTAGGACGACTTTTACTTTCTCTGTCTAGGACGACTTTTACTTTCTCTGTCCAGGACGACTTTCGTTTTCTCTGTCCCTTGCTCATGAATTCTTGCTAGGTGCGATTCCCCGGTTTCCCTCGGGGATTCTTTCGCTTTCACTCCCCCGCCGTCCTCGCTGCAGGCCCAGGTTTGTTGCCATATCTCCGTTACTCGGTTAGGCAAAGCAAAAAGGACAAGGACTGGGCCCCATCCCGCGAATCCTTCCAGCCCGGCTTCCTCGTCCCGCGGGACACAAGTGGAAAGTCCGCTCACCCTCAAGGGTGAACATCCACCAAAAAAGCCCTCGGCCGATCTTGACTAAGACCACCACGCAGGAGACCTGCAACGTCACAGCGTTACTCTTCCTGTACGGTCCTCTCACACGTACCTTCGAAGTAGAACGCGGGATGAAAGTTTGAACCTATGTCACTACTACAGTTGTAAGAAAGGTTCCCTATGACTTCAGGGTACCAACAATGGCCATACGTTGGTAATCGAGGCTATACTTTGCCTCCCCTGCAACTGCAAGTGATTGCAATCTCTATTCAATGGGCATTAGGGACTTGTCTGACGGACAAAATCTAAAGACTTTTAGAACTTGCAGGTCGGGGCTGCCTAGGAATAGGGTGGTAATGGAAGGTATGTGTCTACACAACTAGATTATTATTCCAAGATACTTAGGACTTAGCAACTGCTACATAGCATTACTCTACTATAAATGTCAAAAAGAATAATCATTAAATGCTGAGAAAAGCCACTAAAGAAACATTCTTATTAGCGGTGGCTACAGTAACATCAAGTATGAATTCAGATAAAAGATACAAATCATCAAGTTACTGCTGATTTCATTTCAAAAATAATAATTAGCAACAGGCCATTGAGAGATAGCAACAATATCAGTCAACATAATAACATTACTAATAATCATGATCTAAAAATAAGAATAATAAACAATAAAAATAAATATACTAAATCAGAAATATCAATATATATACAATGGAGACTGGCATTCAGAAGTAAGAACAGAGTTCTATACTTATATTTCATAGTGATGCTCATTCCAACACAGTCTCTTTTACTATTTAAATTCCTGCTGTCATAATCAATGTATATATATATAGCATAAGTGGCAACTTGCTGGCTCCACAATTTGTCAATGGGAGTTCTATTTATTCTCCAAACAGTTGCGACATGTGGCAAAAATATTTATGCAAATGGCGGTACTACCGATGTCTTAGTAGTATTTATGCAATAACAGCATGCAACAATCTATCAACTGAAATAAAATGTAGGCACAATTATCGCCTAGCTTCGCTGGAAAAAAACACACACAAAAAAAATCAAAGACGGCAACGTTCTGTTAGCAGCAGGAGAGGCCTCTGTCAGTTTCAGAGTCGAGTGAAAGGTAGAAGAGAGAGAGAGAGAGAGAGAGAGAGAGAGAGAGAGAGAGAGAGAGAGAGAGAGAGAGAGAGAGAGAGAGAGAGAGAGACTGGGCGACCGTGAAATACGTTGCGGTTTCCACTCACAAGTCAGCTGAGACTTGCCTTCGTCTTTTACTTGTAGTGAAAATAAAAAAATCGTCGCAGAGTATCTCTAATAATAAAAATAAATAAACAAATGAACGTGAACAAACGTTAGCAATGACTATCGATAGAGTCTTACGTTTATTGTCAGCGGCTATTCTCATTTCCTCATTAACAAAAACAAAAGCAAAAAGAACTTAGTGTACAACTGCAGAACTGTCGAAGCATAAATCCATTCCTCTCTGTTTAATCTTGATAAGGACTTTACTGTAACAGCATACACATCCTTGTCTATAATGACAATCTCTCTCTTTTCATGCTATAAATCAGAGGGTTAAGTCGAAGCACGCACACTGATGAAATTAAAGCAAAAAAAAAACTAAAATCATATGTGACAGTATCCCTACTACTATCAACAAAAGTACAAATATCCTTTTCTTAATAACTTCTTAAAAAGGACTTAAGTGTCATTAATTTTAACTTTAAAACTCAGCAAATAATCTCTAATAATCTCAATTATCTTTAATTAGCCCGATTGTAATCTAAAATTCATGAAAATGCTAGGGATTAACCATGGTTATCTCTAGATAATCTTCTCAGAATCCTTTAAGTAAGATTTTAAAGATTTCTTCAATACAAAAAGAACTATAACAAAAACGGGTATCTAAGAATATAAAAAGTCTATCTCTGTGTATGCAATAATAAAAACAAAAGTATATTTCATTATCAACAGTAAGGAATGCATTTTGCTTAAACTTCAAAATCTCCTACGGAGTTGTACATAAACAATTCAAACATAAAATATATCTTCTTTTACTATCTCGAATTTGACTTATATCTGCTCTCTCAAATACGGGATACAGCTGTGTAACATTCTTGTTGTCATTTCGTGTCAGCTCTCACTCTTTCTTTATGACCAAGCCGAAATAATTTTGATAAAACATTATCATGGCTAAAACTCGCAAAGTTTTACTTTGTCAATCTAACATATCTCTTCAGACAAATAATGTATATACTGCAGCTAGCAAAGAAAATAAAGAATCATTCATAGATTCACATCCTTTATCACGTAACATCTATCTTGGAATCTCTCGGAAATCGAATAATAATCTCAATGGCGGAGTAGGGGACAAAACAAAAATAAAACAAACTCGGCATTTCAACCATATCTGGGCAGGCGGAGAATTACTTTCTCAAACATATCCCTCACTAGATATTGCAACAGCGCATCACCTCCCATAAATACACTCTGATATGGCATGCAGAAGGACCTGGCGGAGCAGGG
>JAXCGZ010016636.1:0-5000 GCA_037179515.1 Halocaridina rubra
TGGGGAAAGCTCTTAAGCCGTTTACCTGATCCTGTGGTTCTATATATTGTTAAAATCAGTATCCTTCCCATTTATATTAACTAGTTAGTTAGTTTGATACACGAAAAAATTGAATAATAAAAGAAAAAAAAATTACCAAATACCCACCTGTCAACAGTACTGAGTTAAGTTGCCAAGTAGTACAGCAGTCTATTTTCTTCATTTTTTTTTGCTTTTCTTTTAGCTTTCTCTTTTACTATTTTGTTATTTTGTATATATATTGAGTTAAATGTAAAGTCTAATCCCGTGATAACATATCTTGGTTAGCAAGTCAGTTTATCAGTTAGGAAGAATATATAACAGAAATAGGTGGGTGCCACCTCAAACACAAATTCGAATTTTCCTTCAGGTTTGACTTTTGTTTTTCTTTTTCTTTTTATACTTAAATTACCATGGTCAAGTTTTTAAGTTAAGATGTGTGTTACCGGAAAGGAGACAAACTGAGTCACTAAATAGCACTTATATGGAGATATAAAAATTCTGTGTGAAGCTAAATTAGAAGTTTTTCTCTTTTCTTTTTTTTCCTCTTTCTCGTCTTCTTTCTATAGTCTGTGAGAGGGAGAACATAAAAATGAAGCCATCTCTGTCCCAAACCTCTCCCATCCATGGGTCGGGAGAAGGGGTAGTCATCAGGGGACTTAAACAGAGAATCAAGAAGTTAGAGGAAATGGTTATAAGCCTTGATGATAAAATTCGGAATATGGATGGAGAAATGAAAGAGAATGAAACACTCAGAGAACAAATAAGATCTTTGGAGGAAGCAAATAAAGCACAAGGGCAGGAGAGAAAGGAACTAGAAAAAATAATAAAGAAGCTGGAAGGGGAAAAGAGTCAACTAGAATCTAGAATTTCTAAACAAGAAGATAAAAACAAACAGCTAAATGACAACCTAAAGGAATTAGATGTTAGTTCACTGCTCTCTTCTGAGAGAGACGAGATTGCTGCTTGGAATGTTCAGATTAAGGAAAACATTGAACAGTTCAGAAAAGAGTTCCAGGAGCTGAATATGGAAAATGATGCCATGAAAACGTCCTTTGCTGATGCACTAAAGGGAAATGTGGCAGTAAAAGAGGCTGTAAAGGTGGTGGCACTGGAAAACATACAAACAGTTGACTATAAAGAGACAGTAATCGAAAAAATGAAAGACGTTGTGATGGAAAGGGCAAACCCACTCATCAGACAGGCACTTGATAAGGAGAAGACAGTGGTAATCTCAGGCATAAGTGAATCCCAGGAGCCAACATGGCAGGGGAGACTTGAAGAAAATAAAGCTAGCGTTGTAGACCTGATAAGAAAGCTTGGAGTAGTATGTGGTCCTGAGGATATTGTAAACATACACCAACTAGGTAAATATTCGAGGGAAGGAAAGCCGAGACCAACAAAAGTAACCTTTGAGAGAGGGGAAACATGTAGGGAAATATTGTTGAGAAAAAAAAGTCTAAAAGACCTTCAAGAATGCAAAGAAGTGTTCATTAGACAATACAGAACACAGGAAGAGATGGGAAAGATCAAAAACTTGTTGCAAGAGGCAAGAAGGTTAAATGATGAAAGAAATGAAGAAGAGAAGAAAAATTTTCGTTACAGAATACTTCCAGACAAAGGGGAGATAAAGAAGATAATGACAG
The DNA here is from genome assembly GCA_037179515.1 of Halocaridina rubra. NCBI lineage: Eukaryota > Metazoa > Arthropoda > Malacostraca > Decapoda > Atyidae > Halocaridina > Halocaridina rubra. Next base: position 1,665 of record JAXCGZ010016636.1, read on the forward strand.
AAGATCAGGGGATGGGGCCTCATTAAGATTGTTATACACAAATGCTGATGGATTAGCTGGTAAGGCAGTAGAATTAAAAGATAGGATCCACAACAGTAAGGCAGATATAGTAGCAATTACAGAGACTAAGTTGAGTGAGGACATAAACAGTGTCACAGTTTTTCCTAAGGGCTTCAGAATACTAAGGGTCGAAAGATCTGAGAGGACTGGTGGAGGGATAGCACTGCTCATAAGTGAGAGGATTCAAGTTGAAGAAATAAACTTGGCTATAGAAAGTGAGTTCAGGGAATTTCTTGTTGCTCGCATAAATACTGGGTCAGAGAGCATTATAATAACTGTTGTATACAACCCACCAAGGAACCAAAATAGGCTTGAAATTTATGAGGAAAGTCATATAGGTACTATTGAAGTCATAAACTCAGTTGTTAACATGGCACGGGAGAAAAAATGTAGGATTTTGATTATGGGAGACTTTAATCATAAAGAGATAGATTGGATAAATCTTGACCCACACAGTGGTGAGGACTCATTTGGGGCAAGATTCCTAGATTGCGTACAAGGGAATTTCCTACACCAACATGTAATGGAACCAACAGGAGCCAGGGGTGGGGATGAGCCATCACTACTTGATCTAGTGTTCACAGATAATGTGTTGGATATTGAAAATATTGAGTATGAACCACCAATTGGAAAGAGTGACCACTGTGTGTTGTTGATGGAGTATATCATTGAAGACATTCTTCCTGAGAGTAGAGGCACTGAGGACATGAGGAGGAACTATCCGAAAGGAGATTACATCAAAATGAATGAGCTTTTTGCAGTTATTGACTGGAGAACCTTATTTTACAACAAATCTGTACATTGACATCTTTTGTGAGAAATATGGGAAGATAGTAGATTGCTGCATACCTGTCACCAAAGTAGGTGTAATTCATGCCAGAGAGAAATGGTTCGATAATGGGTGTAAAAGAGCTAAGGAGTGGAGAGACAAATGCTGGAAAAGGTATAGGAGGAGAAAAAACATAAATGCCTGGCAAACCTACAAAAGAGCAAGAAATGACTACCTAAGTAAAAGGAGAGAGGCAGAGAGAGATTATGAGAGGGACATCACCAGGAAGGCTAAAGAAAATCCCAAGCTTTTCCACAGCTTTATCAGAGGAAAACTGAAGGTAAAAGAACAGGTTTTAAGGCTAAAGAGAGCGGATGGAAGCATCACTGAGACGGACGAAGAGATCTGCAAAGAATTGAACAAGGAGTTTCAGTCAGTATTTACAGTAGAAAATACCCCACCCCCTCAGATTGCAGTGATAGAAGCTCAAGGGCCGGTATTAGAGAACATCAACCTTACAGCCACAGAGGTATGCAAAGCGCTGATGGATTTAGATGTTCATAAAGCTACAGGTCCTGATGACATATCCCCTCATGTGCTTAAAAAATGCGCAAACACAATATCAGTGGCACTAAGTATCATATTTAAGGAGTCACTGGAGTCGGGGGAGATTCCAAGATGCTGGAAACAAGCAAATGTGATACCTATCTTCAAAAAGGGAAGGAGGGATACGGCTCTGAACTATAGACCAGTTTCCTTGACCAGCATAGTTTGCAAACTTATGGAGAAACTACTAAGGAAACATATCTCTCTTCACTTGGAATCCTTCAAGTTTTTGTCAGTGAGGCAACATGGCTTCAGAGAAGGAAGATCAACAGTAACAAACTTATTAGAATTGTATGATGAGGTAAGCCAAATCTTACAGGAAAGAGAGGGCTGGGCAGATTGCATATTCCTAGACTTCCAGAAAGCGTTTGACACTGTTCCACATGGGAGACTTATTAGGAAGCTGCAATCAATGGCTAGAATAGGTGGAAATGTCTTGGAATGGATAAAAACTTACTTAGAAGGAAGGGAACAGAGGGTTAGAGTAAGACACTCAGTGTCTGAATGGAGAAGAGTTAGTAGTGGAGTTCCACAGGGTTCAGTTTTAGGGCCACTTTTGTTCCTTGTATATGTAAATGACCTACCAGAGTCTGTAAATTCATTCATGAATATGTTTGCAGATGATGCAAAGATTGTGAAGAAAGTAAAAAACGAGAACAATGGTAGAGAACTTCAGGAGGATCTAAATAATCTGCAGGAGTGGTCAGAAAAGTGGCTAATGAAATTCAATACCTTAAAATGAAAGGTAATGAGAATGGGTACAAGTGCAAGAAGGCCCAAGCTTGACTACTCGGTGGCTGGAGTACAACTTCAAGAGACAGAAAATAAGAGAGATCTAGGAGTAAACATACTGGCAGATTTGTCTCCAGAAATACATATAAATGGCGTAGTAAGGGCAGCATATGCATTCTTATCAAATGTAAGGGTAGCCTTCAGGCACATGGACAAGGAAATGTTCAGAAATATTTATGTAACCTATGTGAGGCCAAAACTGGAATATGCAGCCCCCTTTTGGAATCCGCACTTGAAAAAGCACATAGCTAAGCTTGAAAAAGTTCAGAGACATGCCACGAAACTGGTGCCAGAAATACGCAATCTCGGTTATGATGAGAGGCTGAGGGAATTAGACTTGCCATTACTCGAAGCTAGAAGAGTAAGGGGGGATATGGTGACAGTCTTTAAATTCCTTCATGGTTATGATAGAGTGGATAGGGATCGATATTTCGATATGGCTGGCTCTAGAACTAGAGGTCATAGTTTGAAGCTTCGTAAGAAAAGTTCTTTGCAGGATGTAAGGAAATACTTTTTCAGTGTAAGAGTAGTTGATAATTGGAATTGGCTAAGCGAGGAGGTAGTTAATGCTATCTCAATCCATAGTTTTAAGGACAGGTACGATAAGTATCACTAAGTCTAAAATGGAACCGATCAGGAGACGGGAAGATACGAGCTTTGGGCTCTTTCCCGTAAACACAATTAGGTAATCACAATTAGGTAATCACACACACACACATATATATATATATATATATAATATATATATATATATATATATATATATATATATATATATATATATATATATACATGCATGCATGCATGCATGGATATATACATGCATTCATACATACGTACATACATACATACATACATACATACATACATACATACATACATACATACATACATATGGAGTACAACTTCAAGAGACAGAAAATGAGAGAGATCTAGGAGTAAACATACTTGCAGATTTGTCTCCAGAAATACATATAAATGGCATAGTAAGGGCCGCATATGCATTCTTATCAAATGTAAGGGTAGCCTTCAGGCACATGGACAAGGAAATGTTCAGAAATATTTATGTAACCTATGTGAGGCCAAAACTCGAATATGCAGCCCCCTTT
>JAXCGZ010016636.1:10000-13003 GCA_037179515.1 Halocaridina rubra
TACCTTAATTTTTTCTTGTATATTTTACTATAAGATTTTTCATTCATATAATACAAGTACAGTACTTTTAGTTCATATTACCTCTAGTCATACTCTAATTTGTAGCTGTAAAATACCTTCTTTTTTATTACCATAAGTTCTGCTGTATCTGAGGATTTTTTATTTGTGATTTAAAAATACTGTACATTACTCTTAGAATGTGCTTTAGAGTATTTTAAAAAACCTGTTTTGCCCTCTAACTTTACCTATATTATAGTCATATTTGTATTGAGAAGTCAAACTTTGAATACCCTTTATTGCTGTAAGTACAATATCCTTATCTATTCTGAGCATATATAATATCTTATTCAAAAAGTACAGCACATATTCTATAATGAATATATCCTGTATTTTAAAAAAATTTATAAGCCTAGAAATACCTCTATTTTTATTAGATTATTTACACTTTTCCTGCTTTTTATGCAATTTTTTATAATGCGAATTTGAACCTTCAGTGTCATATTACATAAAGTAAAATTACAAATATAGAACTTTCTTTTTAAGGAATATATTGCAGCAGCTACTGTAATTTTTCGTAAGTTTGAATTGTATGAGGTGCAATATAAGTATATGCCAGTTATCTAGTCATGACTTAAAGTATATGGAAGGTTGAGAACAGGTCATATACAAAATACTGACACTCTTGTGTAATGTTTATGAACATAAGCGAATTCTGACTTACACATGGGGAGTGATGGAACCATTTGAGGGAGAAGTGTAGTCATATTTGACTTGATAAATTAAGCTTCAAATTCCTTTGTGTTTTACGAATACCCATATAGCTAGTGTCAGATTTATGAAAAACCTTCCAATTATAATGTTAATGCTATTTTTGTGCTTTCTACAATCTGCAGTGGTTCTTGCTCTGTTATAAGTATTTTTTAATGACTGTATTTGTGTTTACAGAGAAGACATCCGCACAGCCAACATAATTTCCGATGACCCAGATGGCGTGACGTGTTTAGTCATTGACAGAGAGTCTTTCAACCAGCTAATAGGAACCCTTGATGAAATCAAACAGCGTTATGGGACTGTTGATAACTCAAGAAGAAAGTGAGTGTATTTTGTATGCGCAACCAGTTTTAATCTACTACGGGACAAATGCCTCCTTGCGAATTTTATAAAAAAATTGAGTAGAATTAGTTTAATGCACCACTACATACTTGCAAGTAATTTTGTATAAATAAATGTTTTCACTAATTTTAAGCAATACACTGTCATTTGGAAATTAGTTCTTACTTTGCACTTTGGTAGGTTGATTTTGTCTCTTTTTATTTAAGTTTGCTGTGTATTTTAGGTTGAACGAAGAATTTACCAACATTAAGCTAACAGACCTTCGCAAAATTGCCACGTTGGGGGTTGGTGGATTTGGTCGTGTAGAATTAGTTCAAATTGCAGGTGACTCAAGTCGGTCATTTGCCCTGAAACAGATGAAAAAGAGCCAGGTAAGTTTTGAAGTTAGATTTTAACCTAAAGGCCCTATAGAGCTGTATCTTAAATTTTTTTGAGATATCATCATTCTTATTATTGCAAGCATAGATGTACTTCTTGTTTTGAGGGATGCTGATGGCTTTTGGAAATGTTTAGTATCCGTTAAGCAGCATCATATCTCTGTTTGAGACCATAGTCTTATGACCTTACTTATATCTCTCAAGTCTATTTAATGATAATTACATACCAAACCTTGCCTTTTTTCATTTTTCTTGGCTCTGAATGCAATGAAATTAGTTATTTTCCTTCCTTCAAAAGCTTAAATCGACTTTTTTGTAACCCTGTATTGTGTAGCTCTTGCGACAATCAATGAGCTTTTGGTTTCCAGAGAGATGGGTTTGCCTCTTGGAAGAACTAGGCATTGATTCCTTTTACTTTTAATGATTTCTTGAATTCTTGCAAGTCGGAGAATTCTTTAGCACCTGCAGATATTTTACACCACTTGCACAGCAAAATTTTGTTCAAATGTAGCTAGCAAGGTGGCCAGAAGTGAACATAGAGGGAGGCGTAAAGGCATCATCTTACTCTGCAAATCCTTCTATCGGCAATTTCATGGCAAGGCTAAAATTATAGGGAAGAAAGGATTGCTTGCCTATTATTCTCTCATTTATATTAGTTTGTTTTTATGGTATGCAAGGAATGCAGGTGTGAATTTTTTTCTCTTCCACCACTGGGTGTAGTTGCTTTTGATAATATAAGAAATATATGATTTTTACGTATGCAGGGGGTCCTCGATTTACAACATGGTTTCGTTCCTGACACCTATCGTAACCCGATTTTCAGCGTAAATCTAAACACACCTGAATATCAAACTAGGTCCCCACCTATGCTGAAAATAAATAATCTAAAATGTAGAAACATAAACTAAGTTCTTAATTTAAGACATAAAAAAAGTAACAGTACACTACAGTGATCCCTCGTTTATCGCGAGGGTTAGGTTCTGGAACCTGTCGCAATAGGTGAATTTTTTCAAAGTAGGAAAACCTTACAATATATATATATATATATATATATATATATATATATATATATATATATATATATATATATATATATATATATATATATATATATATATATATATATATATATATATATTTATTATTATTATTATTATTATTATTATTATTATTATTATTATTATTATTATTATTATTATTATTATTATTATTATTATTATATATATATATATATATATATATATATATATATATATATATATATATATATATATATATATATATATATATATATATATATATATATATATATATATATATATATATATATATATATATATATATATATATATATATATATATATATATATATTACACACACACACACACACACCAGGATGGACCAAAAGATGATAAAATAAAACAGCCTTTATCAGGCTGTAAAGAGAAACAGATGGAGAGGGTAATGACCTGTCAGATGTGAAGGGATTATAAAAGATGTGTAATGAATATC
>JAXCGZ010016637.1:0-5000 GCA_037179515.1 Halocaridina rubra
AGAAAGGGATGAAACAGTATGCTGGGAGGAGGGTGATGGAAAATGGATATACAGGGTAGAAGGAGAGGGAGACCAAAAGCGTAGGTGGATGGATTGCATCAATGATGATCTGAGGTCTAAAGGTTTTGTTGGGTGATGAGGTATGGGACAGAAAATAAATGGAGAAAAACTGACCAGAAAACATCGACCCCCACATAAATGTGGGAAAAAGATGTAGACGGAGAAGAGGGTAAAAAGAATTACATTTTTCAACGTTGGGTATACACTAAGTACAGGATATAAGTTTCTCTGGGTTGCAAAAAGTGCACACAAAGTTTCAAAGTAGCTCAGGCCAAGAGGTCTGAAGTCCCTTAAGCTTTGTGCACTCTGCAATGTAGTGTACTAAAATTGTTTGCCCCCTTCACACTCACATAAATGGCATTTTTGAGTGTTTCTGGGTGCTTTCTACCAGTTTTTCTCGCAATTCACCTCCCATATATTTTCTATAACCAAGTCTTATACGGGCAGCAAACTCTATCACAGTCCACCTGTAAGCATTTTTACCCATGCTGTATTTTGTGTCTCAGCCTTCTGAAGTTTTTCATAATGTTGGATCGAAACAGCTGCTTACATGTTGTGTGAGTGTAGAAAGTTTCTTGCTCTTCCATAATCTCATTATACAAACATTGTTTTTAAAACTGAGTCAGTGTGGTTATAGATTCAGACACTGAAACTCTCAGTTTGCCATTTTTTGCCAGCCTGTCAGCCTTTTTCATTACCTACTATCCCAACATGGGAGGGTACCCATGAAAAACTTAACTTGGAGTTTTAAGTTTTTGCGCAATCAATAAGAGCCTCTTGAATTTTCAGCCATGTGAGTTTTTGTAGGAGCTTTTTTAATGATCTCAGTGACAGAAGCGCACTCTGCGAGTCCACAGAATATGATAGCATTTTCTCCTAGCACTGAGAAACATGTTTCAATAGCAAGTTTTTAGACCAACAATTTTCACATTCGGTGATTGATGACCATTTTTGGCATACTCAGTGCTTTGTCAAATATTTTGCTGCCCTTCAAAAATTTTTCATAAACTACAATGCTGCACCCAGACCCCTCCTGCACTGCTTGTGTGAGACCCATCAGTGTAAAATGCAGAGTGTTTTCATTGTTAGTTGGGAAAACTAGTTTTCAATAAAGGCTTCAATTTTCATCTAACCATTGATGTTTTTTTTAATAATTGGAGCAACATTCGGACCAGATGATAATATTGGAAAGAGAATTTTCTGGCCCAATCCTCTTGCAAGGATTTATTAATCGTTCAGGGACCACTCTCAGTAAAGAGTGTTTACATTATGTTTTTTTTTGTCTCATTGGTTTATAAGCTTAAATACTTTGGGGTGAATTTGTCTTTCATACTGTATGTTTACTTTTTTATTAGTGATTTAATGATTGTTGGCGCTGACTGCGGCCCTTGCAAATGACCAGCATTACATGGATGAGGCTGAGCTGATTTCGCTAGTTTTAACTCCAAATATCACAGCTGACTGTTTTGATATGTTTCTATCAAAGGTGGGAGGTTTTAATTCATGTTGCATATTTATAATTCTGGTGCTCATAGGGCAGCCAAGAATAATCCTCATAGCTTTTGTTCTGAATTTTTTTCTAGGGGTCTTAAGATAGAGGTAGTCATAGTACAGAGCTGCAGGGTGTGATAGTCGACTAATGACCTGACATATGCGAGATAGAAAGTTCGGCATATGTTAATTCCAACACCAGATACCCTATTGGCAAGAAGCTTTAACGGTCTGAGTCCTCTGTTTGCAGTCCTTTCACACAAATCTTTGACATACTCTGTGTGAGGGGGGAGAAGGAAACTGGTATTCCCAAATATTTGTGATTTTTCGCACACCTTAACCATTTGATTGCTTAATACAAGGTGAGGCTCTTGCGAGATACTGGAAAAAGTACTTTGTTTTTTGGAGTTGAAATGACAAGACCAATGTCTTTTTGATACTTGAGAAAAAGTCATTAAGTATTATTTTGCATATCATTGGCAGAAGGTGCCCTTATACATATGTCGTCTGCATAACATATGATGGTGCATTCATCATTTGGTAGTCTGAGAGACTTGAGAAGCTTATCCATTAAGATGTTAAAGAGAAGGGGAGACAGAAACTCCTCCCTGAGGAGTTTCCCAGTGTAAATTCCTTTTCGCTGGAAGTAAGATATCCTTTATAGTACACTTTAGAGGTTCGACTACTTAGGTAGCATCTAATTAGTTTGCAGTAGTTTTACCTTTGACCCCTAAAGTTGCTAAATGATCCAAAAATAACGGTTTCTATTTGCAATATCAAAGGCATTTTTGCAAATCTAGAAAAAACAGTGACTTCAGAGCAGTGCTCAACATTCATAAATTCTACAAAAACAGTCTTTGGTACTTTTTTCCTTTCATAAATCCATACAAATTATTTGATAATTTTTCCCTCGAGTGTGAAATCAAGTCTGTTAAGAATGACTCTCTCAAAGGCTTTGCAGAAGCAGGATGTCAGAGAGATAGGTCTTAATTTTTGTACTTTCTTTTTTTTGGAATTGGAATAATAATGCTTTTTTTTTCCATTGTTTCTGGAAGTGTGCCCTCATTATAAATAGTGCTGAATAAAAAACTGAATTGGATTAATACCATTACAAATATCATCATTAAGATCTCGGATTACTTGGTACGTAATGCCATCCTCACCCGGAGAGGTGCTCTTCCCATGGGAGAGAGCAAAGTCCAACTCATTTTTTGGTTATGTAGTCAATGAATCTGTCCTCTTCCATTGTTCTTGCACAGGATAATTCTATGTTCATCATTCTTTCAAAGTCAAGATTTCTTAATCGTTGTTGAATATCGCAAGGAAGGTTTTTCAAAGGAAGATGTCTTAGAGTATTGTAAGAGAAGTTCTTCAGCAAGAGTTTGGGAATCATTTGTTTGTGACACACTGATGTTTTTTGCCAACCAGAGCATTAATTGACTGCCAGATTTTAGAACTACTCGTATGAGCATTGATAGACTGTAGGAAGTTTTTGAAAGTGCTTAGTTCGGACATCACTTTTAAGCTCACGGTACTCTCGTAGAGTAAGTAGCAGATTTTTCAAGAGTGGTTGCATTGTTGTCCCTTTTATACATATCAACTGCACTGTCTACCTGTTTTTTTAAATGTGTTTAGCTTGTTATCTTCTGTCCAATTGTTTTTCTTCTTGATTGCCTTGTGTTTAGGCTTGTGTATGTAAGTTCTATGGAATAAATATATCCGTTCTATTAAGAGATCATAGATTTCTTGGCCTGTAATGGTCTGAATATCTATATTTTCAAATGTAGAAGCCATAAAAGAGCGAAAAGGGGCAACGAATTCAATAGGAATATTTATCTGCTTTCGTTTATGTGCTTGACAAATGCCGGAATCGAGTAGGAATGTGCTCTCAAGTGCAAAATGGTCAGACAATAGATCGTCTATTCTTCTGCAAGTAAAGTCTTTCCCATATTCTAAACCATGATAAAATATGTAGTCTAGTCTACCACCTCTAAGGTGGGTACGCAAACGTGGTCCTAGTAAGGTAAAATTGTTATCACTAATAAACTCATAGAGCCGTCTGCCATTGTAATTACAGATGTTATCAGATGTTTCTGCAAATTCTTTGTGCCTTGCATTAAAATCTCCAGCGAATATAATGTTCTCATACATAAGGGGATGTGGTAATTTTGCTTCATTAAAGGCATCAGTTCCAATATATGTATTACAAACATAAAAAGGATTGGTTTTGACATTTATTTTGAAAAGCATATATGTGACATTCTTGTTATCCTCACCATCATTACTTGGATTAGTGCTGGTTTCGATTAACTGATGGGGAATGCAGTTACTAATATAAGTGGTGAGGCCTTGCTTACTATCAAGCGAATATTTGGAATAGCCTCTTATGTTGCACAACTGATGAGAGTGCAAACTTTCTTGCAGACATACAAATGTTGGTTTCTCTTTTTTAACATAGTGCAAAATATCCACAAATCTTTTCTTCAAAGAATGAATATTGAAAGTTAAGATTTTGTAATGCATGAAAAGATCAGAACGCATAATTAGGGCCTTGATAACAAGAATTACAGTAATAATCACAAAAGTAATGAGTACAGTAACAATCACCAGTGTCACAACAGCAGTTATGGTAACTGTTATGAGAATGACGATTCACACATACAAGCATACACATATATATGTGCACATACCTGCATATATATATGCAGACACATGCACACACACATATGCACACATGACAATACCTAATTATAGCAACAATCATGAAGTTAATGATTATAATAACAATCACTAGTGTCATATTACAAATAAATAATTCACAGATTGTGCAGCCATAATAATTTACTGCACCATAACCCCTCCCCCCCGAATGATTCTCTCCCCCTTCCCAAAAAGGGCGAGAACTATCATATTAACGCCTGTGAACCGATATAATTGATACAGATATACATAGCTAAATCGCACCACATTGTCACAATCAAAGTTGTAACTGGGGCAATTTGTCTATATTAATTATTTATTTTACTTATTTATTGTCAACTCTTCATTTAGCAGTCACAGGCAGACCAAAATCATAGGTATTCATACTTCTAAAAATACTCGGTCTGTTTATGATGACATTCATACACGAAACGGGTTCAAAGGCTCTATAGATTTAAAGGGGGGTTTACACGGTCAAACGGTTCGTCGAACGCGGTTCGACAAACAAGTGTTTGAAGTGATGTTCGAACGTGTGAACGGAGTATTTGGTTGTCGAACACGTGACAAACGTGTTCGACAACAAAATACCCCGTTCACACGTTCGAACATCACTTCAAACACTGGTCTGTCGAACTGCGTTCGACGAACCGTTTGACCGTGAAAACCCTCCTTAAGTTTATGTAATTTTTGGTGATAGAAGAACACTGGAAATCGCTTTCAGAGGTACGCAGTTCATCTGTTTCTGCTAA
>JAXCGZ010016637.1:10000-12975 GCA_037179515.1 Halocaridina rubra
TGAACCTTTAAGTGCGGAATAAAACGCTCAGCTTGTTTATATAGACTCCATACCCATGCTCAGTAGGGGATATGGCAAACGGGGGGGGGGCAAGGAGGGGGTGTGAACAGGGACAAACTTCAAAATTATTTGTATAGTTAGTGAGCTAAGGTCCGATTTCTTAAACAGTGTAAACCTAGGATATCATATTGTTAGTTAGCTAGACACACAAATGGACTTAATAAACGCATCCGACGCGGTTCTGTGTATGGCTTGGATGTCTAGCTAACTAACAATATGGTATCCTATGTTTACACTGATTAAAAAATCGGGAACATACCTATGCTCAATGGTGGATATGGCAAACGGGGGGGGGGGCGTGAACAGGGACAAACTTCAAAATTATTTGTAAAGTTAGTGAGCAAAGTTGGATATATGGCTATATAAATAAACTTGATTTAAGAACCAAACAAACACTGCTATTAAACGAGTCATATAAAAATATTCGCTTATAACAGTGAAGGTTTCCAAATTAATGCTTCATAAACTACCTACATTATTCATATATTGCAATGATGGATAATTAGCAACATAAATAGGTAACATAACTTGTAATGCTGAAATACTACACAATAACATTTCGATTTTAAGACGTATTCTAAAAAGAATATAAATTTCTACAGCACACCTTAATATGTATAAAAATATTCATCCCTGTCCTTTTTTGAAGTAAATATTTATGAACAGGACTCAGAAATCCTATCTTATATATTCTGATCATAAGGTGCAAGTGATGAAGCCCACAGAATACCAGTCTTTTTTTTTCTTGGGGAGGTAGCAGTTATAATAATAATAATAATAATAATAATAATAATAATAGTGTAGTGGCGAAAATTTTTGATGAACAGAAGTAAGTTCTCTAATGATCAGAGAATACCTAACTTAACTCGTTTAAATGTATCTTTTCTCTATCTATCAATATAATTGTCTATCTATCTATCTCGTCGATAATAGGTACATCTCTGGAAGGATCCATTTCACATGCACTTCTCCACGTTTCTTTTCGACTATAAGATAACAAACACACTCCTAGTTCTTTCTTCAACTCTGTTTTTCCTCTCTCGCATTACATTTTCAATTCTACCTTTTTTTTTTTTTTATTAAATGAGCAAATGTTCGTTTATAACCTAAAAAAATAATAATAAAAGAAAAACAGTTCTGCGTCCTTACTTCCAAAATCTCATATGAAAGTCGCAAATCTTGGACACTAAAATACATATTTTTAAAATGCCAAAATAATGTATTATCACTGAATCGAAACACCGTATTTGTCTTCCTTCAATCCATCCCTTCCCTTCTCATTACCTCCAAACTTCTTTCCACTAATCCTCTTCTCCCCCTCCTTCGAAGCCTCCCGTCCCATTCCACCCCCCACCCTCCTCTTCCACCGTTTACTGCCTCCCTACAATTTCCTCTCTTAGGATCCCCTTAGAAGACCCTCCTCTTCCTCCTTCTCCCGCACCTTTACCCCTCCTTTTATATTATAGAATAAACATAGAAGCCCATTTACATTGGCCCCCCTGATTATTATTCATTTTATGCGGCGCTTTACTATCTGAAATTAAAAAACACAAAGGCCAGACGCCCATAAAACGTGAAGGAAGGTTGCGCACCCCAGCCTTGTTTCCTCTCTCTCTCTCTCTCTCTCTCTCTCTCTCTCTCTCTCTCTCTCTCTCTCTCTACGTAGCCCCGAGGTACTCTTAAAACTTACCTAAAATATAATTATAAACCAGCCATTCGCACTTCTTAAGAACACTCGAGACACGTAAATAAACGCCTTTTTTGATGCCTCCACGGACAGGTGAGGTCAAGAGGAGGAAGTTTAATGGACACGCAAACGACGACGACGGCGAAAGAGGAAGAGGGGCAAGAGGAAAGACAGAGAAAAGAAGATAATCAAGAAGAAAACAAGAGCCAACGAAGTTTTGGAGGAAAACCATCATGACCTCATTGGTTAAGAGACTTTCAACTCCAGTACAAAGTTGAACCAAGTGACATAATAAGATTGAGTACATGTAACAGACCATACAGATGCCAAAAGAAAAAAAGAATGTAAAGGACGAATTGGAAAAGTAAAATTCGGAGAGTAATATACATTTTCCGGAGAATAATATATGCATGCATAAATACATATTGCGTATGAATAAGAAATAATATTTCAAGGAGGTTGAAAAACCACATTGCTAATAAGGACAGAGCATAAAGTTTTCGGAGGTATTTTTGTTTTCTTAAGTGTGTATAACTTATTTCAGGCCACGTAAAAATGGTGTTTTAGGGATATAAATGTTGGTGAAATGGACGAAAATTTTCAACCACTCCCACTCGCCATATTTACCCAAAGTCATATCTTGCGACGTGTGGTGTTGGGCCGAGATGCTTGAACTCTGGCAGAGAAAGTTTTGAATAAACAATGCTAATTATCTCCAAACAATCACGACTCTAAAGTGGAAATGGCTAATTGTCACTAAACAATCACGGATCCTACATAAAATGTATAATTATCTCTCTACACATTTAAGAATTCTCCGTAAAAGCCTTCACTAATAAATATCCAATTATCTAACATTCTGAAGTAAATATTTTTAAACTCAGTTTTCAAATACTCTCGTTGCTCGTTATGGTAAATAAATAGAGAAAGAATAAAAGAGAAAAATATTGCCTGATATTACATATAATAAGAACAGAGTGAAATAAATATCTTATAAAATCATTTGTATATCTATAAATTGAATAAGAAAATAAATCTTAAAAATATTCGTATATATTCATCAATTATGTAAACGAGCACTATGCACTAAATCACATTTAATTTCCTACTCGAATGGGGGTGGACATAGACATGTTAGAGCAGGGGAATAAGGCTGGATACCCTTCCTTACGCCAAGCGGCGGGATAGACTCCGCGAATAGCTGCTTCCCGACTAGCCTACTCTTGTC
>JAXCGZ010016638.1:0-10000 GCA_037179515.1 Halocaridina rubra
TTGTTGTTTTTATTATATATATATATATATATATATATATATATATATATATATATATATATATATATATATATATATATATATATATATATATATATATATATATATATATATATATATATATATGTGTATGTTCCGGTTTTACGTCACGGACTCCCTTATCAACCAAGGGCTAGGACGGTTGCCTTCTTGCGAAGGACTTGTTTTTGGCAGATGTAATCCTTGCGCTGAGTGCATGCCTTTGCTAACCTCAGACCGTGGCGGGGCGCGAACCCTCGACCTGACGCCTCAGAGTCGGAAACGCTACCGACTGAGCCACGGCGACTACATATATATATATATATATATATATATATATATATATATATATATATATATATATATATATATATATATATATATATATATATATATATATATAGAGAGACAGTGATCCCCCCTTATCCCGGTAGTTCGGTTCCGGGACCCGGCGCGAGACAGGAAAACCGCGAAGTAGAATCAGCCTATATGTACATAGATATTTTAATTTATTTTTACGTTTACACTGTATAAACCCTCCCTGTACTGTTAACAAATCACCCTTTACTTCATTTATAACAGCATGCAACGTAAATTTATATGAAAGTGATAAATAAAATTATGGTGAATGAAGTGGTAATTATATGACATACTCATGCACATAGGTATTTTACAATTATTTTTGCCCCCAAAAAATCGTAGTACAGTGAAAACGCGATCCAGCGGGGGATCACTATACTGTGTATATATATATATATATATATATATATATATATATATATATATATATATATATATATATATATATATATATATATATATATATATATATATATATATATATATATATATATATATATATATATATATATATATATATATATATATATATATATAATTTTAATAATAGCAGCAACAACAACAACAATAATGATAATAGAAATAATAATAGAATAATAATAATATTATTATTATTATTTTTGCTGTTATTGTTTTAATTATATATATATATATATATATATATATATATATATATATATATATATATATATATATATATATATATATATATATATATATATATATATATTTTTTTTTTTTTTTTTTTTTAAATCTGTGTGCGTGTGTACATGAGATGCCATATCCTACTGAAGCCAGCTTGCCTTTCGTCTCAGTTGTTTTACACACTAGGTATTGGGTATTAAAATAACTATGAATTGAAGTTATGTAAGGAAGATGACCTTGGCAATCTCTTGCACTCCAGTACCTTTATATCACATTTGGTTGAGGGGAAATAAATGAGTGGCAATCTTTCCTCCTTACCAGTAGGGATAGCTATTTTATTTGCCTCTCACAACACGCAAGATGAAGGTGTCATTGGAAACCTTGGAAACGTGAATCATAGTTTCTAATAAACTGTGAAATTACCTTAAGTTTGTTCACTGCAATATTGTTTGTTATTGACTCTGAGCAGTAGCCTATGCTGAGAGTGATAGAAAGGCTGCGGTGGGAGATGTGATACTGATTGAAAAAATATCCGCTATTTTATACCATAAATAGACAAGGAAAATTCGTACTAACTACCAGTAAGTGATTTTTGATTGAGAATTACTAACTACTACACTCCTGAGTTGATTGGGGACCGTGGTGCAAAGTGATTACAGCACTCAAAATTGGAAAGTGAGAGACCCACGATCAAGCTCAGTGTGGGACATTAGGAAGGTCACCCAGCTTTAATTCCCTAGCTCCAACCATATTGTATCCACCCGAATAATGGAATATATGGCACATAAAACAGAAAACTGCACTCAGGAGTAGATGAGCTCCATTTTTATGCTTGAACAGCAGTGCCGATAAATATATTTGGCTTTTATTTCTTTTGCCTTGTTCCTGCAAAGCCCTTCTCATTGTATGTTTTGTATTGTATATGGAGAAATACTCCTAATTGATACTGTCTCATAAAGCCTTACCACAAGCAGATTTTGAAGCAGTCCCATGACAAATCATAGTTGATACAGCTTCTGTGTCAGCCTTAGCATAAAATTTTTAATATCTGGTAATTGAATTTCTCCATCTCGAGAAGTTATTTGAATGATTACGTTTTACATTGATTCATGTTATATTCACCTTTTTTATTTTTGTCAAGAACCTTTAAAGTCAAAAAATATTTTCTTACTTTCCTTTCCTTGAACTTGGCTTTGGTATTATTTAATTTAGACTCATTTCTTTTGTGTGAGCATCTGTTGCTATGCATTTTGTATGTCCTCAGTCCGTTGACCTAGATTTAAAGAATATAGTTTGTCTTGACATTCCCACAATCAGTCACCTTCTTTACAATGTTTGGGGCCTTTATTACAATGCAAGTAAATAGTGCATGATGTAAAATCCATAAAACGGCGCCCAAACCTTTATTGACACTGCCCAATCAGGTTGTATTTTAAAATGAGAGTCTGCTATCATTAAAAAACAAAATGAGAGGTTAACATATCAATTTTTTGGGGTAATGCACAATTATTGTGTAATTATTTCCCAGCTCTAACCAAAATTTGAAGATATCCAGCAAACACCAGATGGTGCTTTGGAGGTAAGGAAAATAATTCATTTTGAAACCAGCAATTTACTGCACTCTAGGTGTGGCGTGTAGCACGCAGGCTGGAGACTGGCATGATTGGTATTAATGAAGGATTAATATCGGCTGCTGAGGCTGCGTTTGGAGGCATTAAGGAGTCAGGGATTGGAAGGGAAGGCTCACGGCATGGCATTGATGAATATACCAACATAAAGTACCTATGCCTTGGTGGTATTAACTAAGCTGGAGAAGTGTACACAGTTCAAGACAAGGACGAGGCAGCTTGTTTATGATTAACAAAACTGCCACCTTTGATAGAGCTAAGCTGCCATCAGGTTAATCATGTTATACCAACTACAATTTGTTGTGTGCCATGTCGCAGTGTTGAGATCTTATTGTATTCCTTTGATTAATTTGTATACCTGTCCGTACAAATTTTATTATACTTTGCCATTTTATGGTAGTCATTTGTTGTCTCCATGTTAATTGCGTGAAGAAATAATTTTTGTGTCTGTATTACTGGTTATTTACTAGTAAATGTACAATTTCAGTTGTACATAATATACCTTATCATATCTTTAGACTATTTACCTTTTACAGAATTTTCTCTAATTGAATTTTTTAATGGGGTGCATCATGATACTTAAGGGTTTCTTTAAAAAAGAAAAACTTAGTATTTTTAATTGTTTTTATTTCATATTTTAAGGTAAATAGATATAGGTGTGTCATAATTAGGTGTATAAAGGTTAATTTTATGTTTTGCACGAAAAAATATTTCCAGTTCTGATGTAGGAAATTCTCAAGTTCTTTACAGTTTTATGATAATGGTTACATACTTATAGTGTTTAAATGTATACTGTATATTATATTTGCTTGTAAGTTAGCATGTACTGTAATTAAATAAGATCATAAATGTTATATTGCTTAAAAAATCTTTTGATCTACTAGCATATGATTACCCATAGACTGCTGTCTTAGTTGGATTATCTAATTTTGAGTGTTATTTAGTGCCACACTGATTGAAATTTATGGTGAGACTCCTTTTTGAGTTCCATTGCATTTTTTTCTCTTATTATTGACTTGCAACATTTACTTGTTGTAACAATCCATTGGTTAGTTTGAATACAATATAGACATATTCTCACAAGAGGTAGGGATTGATCTTTTATTTTTGCAATATTTCTCCTTTTTTTGCTAAAAGTGAAATTGGATTTATGATTTTAGACTGCATGTATTCAAGGAAAAGGTATTACTCTGTTAGTTACATTATTATATTGATTTTTTTTTATTAGCGTGACACTGGGACAGGAAAGAAAATTGCCTTCATCAGGCCTTGGCACCAAGCAAACATTAAGACAAAGAAAAAGTAGAAGTTACGGACAAGGCAGAAATAAGAGAACGATGCACAATAGGAAAAGGACAGGCTGAAGGAATAGTCGAAGTACTGTATTGAGGACCAAGAGATATGGAGGCTTAGGCCCTGAGATGACGATAGCTTCACTTTTTTTGAAGGAAGATGGGTTATTAAAAGTAGGAAAAACAGAAGGAGGAAGAGAACTCCAAAGTCTGGAGGTGGACGGGAAGAAGCAGTCACTGCACCGACCAATGCATGAGCTACAAATCTCAACGCAGTACCTGTGAGACAAATCCTCTTGGGGAGTGTTATGCGTCCTCAGCATAGGGATTATACCTTACTGCGAAGAGAAAGAGAATCAAGATTAGAAGTAAGAGAAAGCTCCTTGATGAGTCTGACTACCTTTGCTTCAACCCGATCAAGGAGATAAGTATAAGAAGCACCCCAGATATGCAAGCAGTATCCTGAGCAGGGACAGGTAAGACCTTTATAAATTTTAAGTAATTGGAGAGAGGAAAATGATGGCAAAAACAAAACAGAATCCCCAATTTTTTTGATGCAGATATAGAAATATGAATTATATGACTCCTCCAAGACAAGTTAGAGGCTATCTGAATTCTAAAATGGTAAGAATAAATAGGGTAAATTTCATTAGTCAAGAAGACAATAGGGCTATCAGCAGGAGTTGATAAAGAGATAGCCAGAAGCTGTCTTGGAGGCATTAAATTTATATTTTGGGATCCCCATCCAGATATCCTCTGCAACATGGAGCTGAGAGTAG
Source organism: Halocaridina rubra (assembly GCA_037179515.1). Classification (NCBI taxonomy): domain Eukaryota; kingdom Metazoa; phylum Arthropoda; class Malacostraca; order Decapoda; family Atyidae; genus Halocaridina; species Halocaridina rubra. Next base: position 4,723 of record JAXCGZ010016638.1, read on the forward strand.
AGGAAAAAGTGACACGAGACTGACTACAAGCAGCATATGAAGTGAAGAGAAGGCAGAGGAAAAATGAAGGGCAGAATCGTCGGCAAAGGCATAGAGAAGAGAGGAGGATGGGGACTGAAGAAGATCGTTGAAAGAAACAAGGTAGATGAAAGAACAGACCACTGTTGAACACCTCTGGTAACAGGGAATGAGCTAGATGTTGTGCCGTCAACAACCACAGTTATAAAATGGTTAGAAACAAAACTGGATATCAGAGAACAGAGCTAGATGCTCTTTTACATATGTTTTGCTTGCATTTCTATAACAATTACTAAAAATTATTTTTCATATATAGTTTTGCCTCTTATAAAGTTGGATTGTCGTAAATTGCATACAAAAGTTGCAGAAAATATATATATATATATATATATATATATATATATATATATATATATATATATATATATATATATATATATATATATATATATATATATATATATACAGGGAATCCTCGGTTTATGCTGTCCTTGAGTTATTATGTTTCGTGGTTACGACGCATCTCCATTAAATTATATTGCTTCTCTTTTGATAATTTTTGGTGTGTATTATGTCTCCCAAGCATTAAGCAGATTCTTCTGATGGCAGTGCTTTGAAGAATAGGAAAGCTATCACCAGGGAATTGAAATCAGAGAAAGTGAAACACATGAAAAAGGGAGAAACTTTACTACTGCATTAGCATAGGTAGGTGACAGGTGCTTATTTAGGTGTGTTCCGACTTACATTGAAAATCGAGTTACGTCACGTCATGAGTAATAGAACTCTAACATAAGTCAAGGACCCCCTGTACGTTATATAATATATATATATATATATATATATATATATATATATATATATTATATATATATATATATATATATATATATATATATATATATATATATATATATATATATATATATATATATATATATATATATATATATATATATATATATACATACAGTCACCTTACGATTTACGCGAAGTTTAAGTACAGTGTTCCTTCAGTTATCGCGAAGGTTCGGTTCCGGGACCCGGCGCGAGACAGGAAAATCGCGGAGTAGGATCAGCCTATATGTACATAGATATTTTAATTTGTTTTTACTTTTACACTGTATAAACCCTCCCTGTACTGTTAACAAACCACCCTTTACTTCATAAATAACAGCATGCAACGTAAATTTATATGAAAGTGATAGATAAACTTACGGTGAATGAGGTGGTATGACATGACATACTCATGTACATAGATATTTTACAATTATTTTTACATTTACATACTGTATAAACCCTCCCTGTACTGTTAAAAAAACACCCTTTACTTTATAAATAACAGCATGCAACGTAAATTTATATGAAAGTGATAGATAAAATTACAGTGAATGAGGTGGTAATGACATGACATACTCATGTATATAGGTATTTTACAATTATTTTTACGTTTACTTACTGTATAAACCCTCCCTGCACTGTCAAAAAAAAACACCCTTTGCATTATAAATAACAGCATGCAACGTAAATTTATATGTTCGTGATAGGTAAACTTACTGTGAATGAGGTGGTAATGATGTTTCTAGACCCCGGAGGAAATTATTTCGCAGCCAATAAAAGCTTTACGGCTGCTTTTTTGGGGAGAAGAACATGGTAATGGGGAGTTGCTGTCGCTGTTTCTTCTTTTGTTGCAAGATGGTATGATAAGGAATCATGCCATCGTCAAGAATATTACAGAAGGTCACCGAACGAACCATATTATCGTCATATTCCTGCGAGAGGTTTTGGGCTGCTTTCACTTGTTCATATATGGCTGCTAGACGTTCGAGTGTAAGGCCAGGTTCTTCAATTTCTTCGTGCGTTTCCTGAAGTTCTTCCTCTTCTTCGCTTGCTGATTTCGTCATTTCTTCCAAGTCTTCATCACTCAAAGGCTGCGAGTGGCAGTCAATCAGTTCTATCACATCTTCGTGAGTCATATCTTTAAAGCCTTCTCCTCCTAGCAATGCAGCCAACTTCACAGCTTTCGCAACTGCCGAGTTATGGACTTCGTCAGGAGCAAATCCCTTGTAGTCGTGGATGACTTCGGGCCACAATTTCTTCCAGCTGGCATTGATTGTGGCCGACTTCATCTCTCTGATTGCATTCTGAATATTTTGAAGGCATGTGGCAATCGTGTAATTACGCCAGTACGTCTTCATTGAGAATTCTTTGTCCGAATCCATGGATTCAACCAAGTTCGCCAGGGCATTTCGTGTGTAGAGGGCCTTGAATGCACGAATAACGCCTTGATCCATAGGCTGAATTAGTGACATCATATTCGGTGGCAGGAACTCGACTTGAACACCGTTATATTCGAGATTAGTTGCGTGGCCACCAGCATTATCCATCAAAAGAAGGACTTTTAAATTCAAGGCCTTTTTTCCGCAAGATAAAGTTTAACCTGAGGGATAAAGCATTGGTGAAACCAGTCTGATGTGAGGCTTTTCGTGATCCAGGCCTTAGGGTTACGCATCCAATACACTGGCAGCATATTCTTGTTTTTATTCTTCAAAGCCCTAGGGTTCTTTGACTTGTAGATAAACCCGGGCTTTAACATGAAGCCCGCACATGATGAGGGTAACGCGATCTTTGTGCGCTTTAAATCCCGGGGCTTTAGCTTCTTCCTTGAAGAGAAAAGTTCGAGATGGCATTCTCTTCCAAAATAACCCAGTCTCATCCATGTTGAAGACTTGCTCAGGAACTTATTCCCCTTCGGCGATAATTTTCTTGAAATCGTTCTTCACGTAATTTTCTGCAGCAGCTGTATCTGCAGAGGCAGCTTCGCCATGCATTGAAACGGTTTTTAGGCCATAGCGTTTTTGAAATTTGGCTAACCAGCCCTTGCTAGCAATGAACGGTTGTATCCTCGGTGGAGAATTGCTGGAGGGTCCTGGTTGTGGGTTGTCGATATCTTCTTCTCTCCCCGCCTCCTCTCCACGGTCGCCACTGTCATCGACGCGTTCGTTTGTAGCGAATGTATCGTACAGCTTCTTTGCCTTTGTTTTTATGATATTGCTATCTAAGCTCATGTTTTTCTTTCTGCAATCAGCAATCCACAGGGCCAAAGCAACTTCCATCCGCACTACTACCTTATTGCGGGATGTTACGACCCTCTTCGCTGAATTATTAAAAGAATTACTCGCTGTTTTCCTGATCTTTGCCTCGTCTTTTTTGATGTAGCGAACAGTAGATTCATTGAGGCCAAAATAGCGGCCGACATCCGTAAACCTTTTTCCTTCATTCAACATATCTAAGAGTTTAACTTTATCTATTATGGTTAACATCCTCCTTTGCCACTTAGGATCACCACCAGAAGCCTTAAAAGATGAAGGACGTTTGGGAGGCATTGCAAAGGTTAAATTACGCGTGAAAATAATTCACAAGCAAAACGTATTAATAATCACAACGTGAACGGCACACACGTGAGTTAGACTGAACGAGTGAGGCGAGACAATGGAAGATGGTGGGAAAAGCAAACTGCAATGAAAAAGCCAATCAGACCCCATGATACAGAACATACAGAAAAACAATTCTGTGATTCGTTGTCTCCCGACCTTTCAGCCAATAGCATTCCATGAACTATCTCACGTAGGTGAGAGCCTTTTCGTTTTCCGAAACGCTGATATCGGTATCTTATTTTACATGGTGCAGTACTGTTAGTATTTATGTTTTTTACTATTTTTTACTGTTTTATTATTCTTAGGCTAGGAAATACTTGTTTTATCAATAAAATAATGAACATTTTAATATTCACTATCTCACGTAGGTGAGAGCCTTTGTGTTTTCCGAAACGTGATACCGGTATCGTATTTTACATGGTGCAATACTGTTAGTACTGTATTTATGTCTTTTACTATTTTTTTGCTGTTTTATTATTCTTAGGCTAGGAAATACTTGTTTTATCAATAAAATAATGAAAATTTTAATATTCACTATCTCACGTAGGTGAGAGCCTTTGCGTTTTCCGAAACGCTGATACCGGTATCGTATTTTACATGGTGCAATACTGTTAGTATATATGTTTTTTACTATTTTTTACTATTTTATTATTCTTAGGCTAAGATACGTTTTCTTATCAATAAACTCATGAAACTACTGGAAATTTTAATATACTGTATATGCTAGCTCACTTAGGTGAGACCCCAATACATTGTATGCTATCGGACAGTATTTCACATGATGCAATACTGAGTTATATATTCATATTTATGTTTTTTACTACTTCTTACTGTGTTATTATTCGTAGGCTGGGAAAAAAATTTTTATCAATAAAATAATGAAATTGTTTTTTTTCAATAAAAAATTGAAAATACTGAAAATTTTATTTTATTAATATTTTAATATTTTTGCATATACCCAAAATAAAATTCACCAAAAAAAAACCGCGGTACAGTGAATTCGCGAGCCAAGAGACACGATACAGCGAAGGATCACTGTACATGAATATGGAATAATGCGTCTTGAAAATAATAGTAAAATAATTTTAATTCCACGAATAACGCACGCGAGAAAAAGCAAAAAAAAAAAATGGTTCAGGTAATACTGTACATTATTTGTATTTTAATATACATAAGTACAGGTATTTCAGCTTTGTTATGTACTTATAAAATATGTTTTACGTATCTTATTTCTTTGGCATAGTGTGCTTATGTATAGTTTTGGAATGTATCTATGCCTATTACCATTATTCCTTATGGAAATTGACTATTTGCATTATGTGAAATTTACCTTATGCGAGCCTTTTGAGAAGCTATCCTCGCATTATTTCGAGAGGAGAGTGTATATATATATATATATATATATATATATATATATATATATATATATATATATATATATATATATATATATATATATATATATATATATATATCCCTGCAAGGTTCCTTAAGGAGTTTCCAGTTGAACTGGCTCTTGTCCTTTGCCATCTTTTTTGCCTAATTTTCTCAACCATTATCTATTCTTAATCTTGGAAGCATGCTGTAGTTCACTCTTTTTCCTAAGAAGGATGACCACTCTATTACTTCCAATTACCAACCTATTGCTCTACCTCTTCTGTTGCTAAAGTATTTGAAACTTTGCTCAGTTCTCACTTCTTGAATCTATCTCGCTTATTTCTAATCACCAGTATGGCTTCCAAAAGACAAGATCCACTGGTGACCTCCTGTCCTATCTTACTCATGTGTGGTCATCTCTGTGGAGCAATGGGGAATCCTTTGTCATC
>JAXCGZ010016639.1:0-5000 GCA_037179515.1 Halocaridina rubra
GCGGGACTTCCTCACACACACACACACAGAGGGGGGGGAGAGAGAGAGAGAGAGAGAGAGAGAGAGAGAGAGAGAGAGAGGAGAGAGAGAGAGAGAGAGAGAGAGAGAGAGAGAGAGAGAGAGAGAGAGAGAGAGAGAGAGAATGCAGAGGGAATTGTTGGGGGCAGACGATCGGCGTCGTCAGACGGTGTATGTGTGTAAGCGAGATGTGTCCTGCTTAACCGATTTCCGTTCCGTTCTGCAGTAGTCTCTCTCTCTCTGTCGCTTTGTTGACTCGTCATTTCCAATCTCTGCTATGTGGCTTCCTTTTTACCTTAACTTGCTTCTTATATTTTTTTATATCTTCCTTTGTTCATCTCTGTATATTTGTCTTTCTATCTATCTAGATGTCTTAGTTCATTACATAGTATCCTTTGCTTAGTTAGTACTCTATTATTTCTTTATACAAAAATAACACGAACTATTTTAAAATGTACTTCTCTAATTTTCTATATATAATAATAATATAATAATAATAATAATAATAATAATAATATTAATAATAATAATACTAATAATAATAATAATAAAAAAGTTAATAATGTCTACTTATATTGTGGAAACCAAGCGGAAGGTAGAGGAAGAGAAAAGGTAGGTAACTGTTAGGCGGGGACAGGATTTTAGTAGGTCATATGAGGAGAATAAAAAGAAGTTTTAGAAATAAGAGAAGAGAGTAAGGAAGGGTGAATCGAGGATGGAGGAAACAGTGAAAGATGTGAATGGACATATGTTAACAGGGAACGATGCAAGGAAAAGATGGGCAGAATATTTTGAGTGATTGCTGAATGTTGAGGAAGATAGAGAGGCAGCTATAGTGGTAGTGGGAGGTGTTAAGTGCCAGTAATGGGAGATGAAAATGAGAGAGAGATAACAAGAAAGGAGGTGAAAAGGCCATTGTATGAAGCGAAAGCAGGTAAAGCACCTAGAATGGATGGTGTGAGAGCAGAGATGTTGAAAGAAGGGGGTGTGCCTGCATTGGAATGGTTAGTGAGTGTTTAACATATGCTTTATGTTGTCAATGGTGCCAGTGGAATGGGTGATTGCTTGTATAGTGACCCTATACAAAGGTAAGGGAGATGTGTATGAATGCAGTAATTTTAGGGGTATAAGTTTGTTGTGTGTGGTAGGAAAAGTGTATGGTAGGATACTGATTAATAGGATTAGGAATAAGACAGAAAATGTGATCGCGGAAGTGCAGAGTGGTTTTAGGAGAGGTAGATGTTCTATAGATCAGATTTTTATAGTTAGGCAGTTATGTGAAAAATATTTAGCAAACGGTAAAGACGTGTATTTTGCATTTTTGGATCTTGAGAAAGCGTATGATAGAGTTGATAGAAAGGCAACGTGGAATGTTTTGAGGTTATATGGAATAGATGGTAAAATGTTGCATGCAGTGAGGAGTTTGTATAAGGGCAGTAGAGCTTGTGTTAGGGTAGGGAATGAAGTGAGTGAGTGGTTTCCAGTGATCGCGGAAGTGCAGAGTGGTTTTAGGAGAGGTAGATGTTCTATAGATCAGATTTTTATAGTTAGGCAGTTATGTGAAAAATATTTAGCAAACGGTAAAGACGTGTATTTTGCATTTTTGGATCTTGAGAAAGTGTATGATAGAGTTGATAGAAAGGCAACGTGGAATGTTTTGAGGTTATATGGAATAGATAGTAAAATGTTGCATGCAGTGAGGAGTTTGTATAAGGGCAGTAGAGCTTGTGTTAGGGTAGGGAATGAAGTGAGTGAGTGGTTTCCTGTGAGCGTGGCACTGACACAGGGATGTGTGATGTCACCAAGGCTGTTCAATTTGTATATTGATGGAGTCGTAAGAGAGGTGAATGAGCGAGTGCGTGGTCGAAGTTTGAGAATGGTAGATGGGGATGATAACAAGTGGGAGCTGAATCAGATGCTGTTTGCAGATGATACTGTGGTGGTGGCAGATTCAGAGGAGAAGCTGTGTCAGTTAGTGTCAAAATTTGGAATGGTGTGAGAGAAGGAAGTTGCGAGTGAATGTGGGAAAGAGTAAGGTTATGAGGTGTACAAGAAATGAGGAGTGGAAGCAGATGTGTGTCACAGAGTGAATGAAGGATGTAAAGTGTTGGGTGCGTTGAAAGGAGTGATGAAAAATAGAGGGTTGGAAATGAATGTTAAGAAAGTTTTGTATGAGAAAGGGATTGTGCCAACTGTGATGTATGAATCAGAGTTATGATGTATGAAAGTAAGTGAGAGACGGAAACTAAATGTGTTTGAGATGAAATGCCTGAGGAGTATGATTGGTGTATCTCTGTTGGATAGGGTTAGGAATGAAGCAGTGAGAGCATGAACGGGTGTGAGGAGAGAAATTGCAGCCAGAGTAGATATGAAGGTTCTGAGATGGTTTGGCCATGTGGAAAGGATGGATAATGACAGACTGTTGAAAAAGGTGATGAATGCGAGAGTTGATGGGAGAAATGCTAGAGGGAGGTCTAGGTTTGGGTGGATGGATGGAGTACGGAGAACCCTGAATGATAGGAGGATGGATGTGAGGGAAGCAAGAGAGCGTGCTAGGAATAGGAATGAGTGGCAAGCGATTGTGACGCAGCTCTGATGGGCATCTGCTGTTACCACGGACCTGCATCTTGCAGAGGTATCCCTGTAGTAGGAGCAGTAGGGGAGTTGGCAGTTGTGAAGCGACACAGGTTGTGGAAGAGCCGGGAAGATGGGCTGTGGCACTCCAGCAGTGCCATCTGAATGGTCGCTAGCTCCCATTTCTTTTTTTCATGTCGGCTACCCCCCAATCAAAGGGGGAAACAGCCAAGGTAGATAGACCTATGTATATATTGTGCTCCTACTTCGCGGATTTACACCTATTGCGGCCGATCCCTTAACTGAACCCCCGCGATAAATGAGGGAGCACTGTGTAAATATATAATATATATATATATATATATATATATATATATATATATATATATATATATATATATATATATATATATATATATATATATATATATATATATATATATATATATATATATAATATATAGTGTTCCTTCAATTATCGCGAAGGTTTGGTTCTGGGACCCGCGCGAGACAGGAAAATCGCGGAGTAGGGTCAGCCTATATATACGTAGATATTTTAATTCATTTTTATGTTTACACCGTATAAACTGTATAAACCCTCCCTGTACTGTTAACAAACCACCCTTTACTTCATAAATAACAGCATGCAACGTAAATTTATATGTACATGATAGGTAAACTTACCGTGAATGAGGTGGTAATGAGTTTGTAGACGCCAGAGGAAATTATTCCGCAGCCAATAACAGCTTTACGGCTGTTATTCATTGAGGCCAAAATAGCGGCCGACATCCGTAAACCTTTTTCCTTCTTTCAACATACCTAAGCGTTTCACCTTATCTGTTATGGTTAACATTTTCCTTTGCCGCTTAGGCTCACTACAAGAAGCCTTAGAAGATGAAGGATGCTTGGGAGGCATTGCAAAGGTTAAAGTATGCGAGTAAAAAAATCACAAGCAAAACGTATTAATAAGCACAACGTGAACGGCGCACATGTGAGTTAGACTGAACGAGTGAGGCGAGATAATGGAAGACGGTGCAAGCCATTGTCCGAAACACTGATAGCGGTATCGTATTTTGCATGGTGCAATACTATTAGTATTTAAGTTTTTTACTGTTTTATTATTCTTAAGCTAAGAAATACGTTTTTTTATCAATAAAGTCATGAAACTACTGGAAATTTTATATATGCTAGATCACGTAGGTGCGACCCCAATACATTGTATGCTATCGGAAACTATTTCACATGATGCAATACTGTGAGTTATATATCTAAATTTATGTTTTTTACTATTTTTTACTGTTTTATTACTCATAGGCTAGGAAATACTTGTTTTATCAATAAAATAATGAAAATTTCAATATGTACTATCTTACGTAAGTTCGACCCTTTTCGTTTTCCAAAACGCTGATACCGGTATCGTATTTTACATGGTGCAATACTGTTAGTATTTATGTTTTTTTACTATTTTTTACTGTTTTATTATTCTTAGGCTAAGAAATACGTTTTTTTATCAATAAAATCATGAAACTACTGGAAATATAAATATATATGCTAGCTCACATAGGTGCGATCCCAATACATTGTACGCTATCGGACACTATTTCACATGATGCAATACTGTGAGTTATAGTGTATATCTAAATTTATGTTTTTTACTATTTTTTAGTGTTTTATTATTCGTAAGCTGGGAAATAATTTTTTTTTTATCAATTAGATATTGAAATATGTTTTTTTCAATAAAAAAATGAAAATACTGAAAATTTTTATTTTTTTAATATTTTAATATTTTTGCATATACCCCCCCAAAAAAAAATTGTCCAAAAAAATCGCTGTACAGTGAATTCGCGAGCCAACAAACGCGATACAGTGAAGGATCACGTGTAATATATATATATATATATATATATATATATATATATATATATATATATATATATATATATATATATATATATATATATATATATATATATATATATATATATATATATACACCTTGTTCGCTTTTCCCGCGTGTTTTTTATTCGCAAAATTGGAATAAAGCCCCTTAAAAATAATAGTACAAAAATACGAATTCCCGAATAATGCCCATGCAATAAAATGAAAAAATTTCATTTTAGTAAATAATCAACCGCCTCGGAGGAACTTTTCCGCCATCCTCATCCTCTTCTACTGCATAATGCGATCGAATATTATGAAGATAATGGTAAAAAAAAGCATTAAGAGCAGAGAAATTTTCGATATATCATCAGGGAAATAGCGTGCGAGGGTGCATCAGCTGATACGGAAGTGGCAAAACGTCTGTGGATAGAGGTTTCTTCTCCCGCAAATATATACAGTGATCCCCCACTGGATTGCGTTTCTTGGTTCGCGTTTTCACTGTACCACGTCTTTTTCTTTGGCAAATT
>JAXCGZ010016639.1:10000-12887 GCA_037179515.1 Halocaridina rubra
ACTGGTTGTACAGCGGAGGTGAAGGATGCATTTTGGGAGGAGATGCACCAGGAGCTTAGAGCAATTCCTATAAGGGAGAGGGTAATTTTGGGAGGAGATCTAAATGGCCACTTGGGAATTGGGAGGGCTGGGATAGGTAGAGTTCATGGGGGCTGGGGGGTGGGCGAGAGAAATGAGGGGGGAGAGAGAGTGATTGATTTTGCAGTGGCATTTGATCTGGCATTGCACAACACATTCTTTGAGAAAAAGGAAAACAGAATGATTACATACAGTAGTGGTGGGAGGGAGAGCAAGAATAGATCTACTGTTGTGTAGGAGAGACCAACAGAAGGAGATAAGCAACTGTAAAGTAATAAATGGGGAGAGTGCAGCAGTGCAACATAGGATAGTAGTAACTGATTGCAGGCTCAGGAAATAAAGGAACAGTAAGAAGTCGAGGAAGGACCCAAAGATAAAGTGGTGGAGATTGAAAGATGCAGAGCTGAGAGCTATGTTTAGGGGAAGAGTGTTGGAAGCAATAAGGTTGCATGAGGATGTACAAGAATGGTGGATAGAGAATAGTAAGATGATTTTGAGGGTTGGTGAGGAGGTAGCTGGAAAGTCATCAAGAAGGAAACCCCAAAATGAAAAAGAGTCATGGTGGTGGAATGAGGAAGTGCAAGAATGGATGAAGAACAAGAAAGAAGTTAAGAAAAAGGCAGATTTATCAGGCCTGGAGCAGGATAAAGAAGAGTAAAAACAAGCAAAGAAGGAGGCAAGGAGAGCAGTAGCAAAATCAAAGACAGAGACACTGAATGAAGTCTGTGAAGAGCTGGAAATACCAGAAGGAGAGAAAAAAATATGGCGAATTGCCAAGGCCCGAGATGCTGCATCCAAGGACTTGACCCATGTAAGACAAATAAAGGATAACCATGGAGTAGTTCTAGCAGAAGAGGATGAAATAAAAAGCAGATGGGATACTCATTTTGAAGGATTACTAAATGAAGAGAACCCAAGAGCAGTACTTGAAGATGGACTTCCAAATGAAGCAGTTATAACAACAGTGGCTAGAAGAGAGGTAGAGTGGGCAGTAAGGAAAATGAAAAATGGAAAGGCAGCTGGACCTGATAAGATGTCTTGTGGAAGTATGGAAGAGTCTTGGAGAGGAAGGCTTAGATATCTTGTGGGACTTAATGCAAAAGATCTTTAGTCAGATAAAGAATCCAGAGGAGTGGAGAATCCTAATCATCCAATCTATAAAGGGAAGGGAGACATTCAGGAGTGTGGAAACTATAGAGGTATAAAGTTGTTAAGTCATACTATGAGGATATGGGAGATCATAGAGCGGAGACTCAGAGAGGTAACGACAATTGGGGATGAACAGTTTGGCTTCATGCCTGGAAAAAAAACAGTGGATGTCATATTTGCCTTGAGACAAATGATGGAAAAGCATCGGGAGAAACAGAAAGGACTGCATATGGTCTTTATTGACCTGGAAAAGGCATATGATCGAGTACCACGTCAAGAGGTGTGGAGGTGTATTAGAGAAAAGGGAGTCCCCGAGAAATATGTAAGAATTATCCAAGATATGTATGAGAGGGCAGAGGCAAATGTTAAGAGCAGTGTGGGCTTGACGAAAAGTCTCAGTAAATGTTGGTCTGCATCAATGGTCTGCTTTGAGTCCATATCTATTTGATATGGTCTTGGATGTAGTAACCCAGGGTATTAGAGATCAGTCGCCATGGTGTATGCTCTTTACAGATAACATTGTATTGTGTAGCAACAGACGAGAGGTAGTGGAGGAGAAGCTTGAGGAGTGGAGGAGAGTGATGGAGGATAGAGGACTGAATATCAGCAGGAAGAAGACAGAGTACTTGAGGTTAAGAGATGATGAGGATGGGGAGGTCAATTTGCTGGGGGAGGTGTTGAAAAGAGTTGAAAAGTTGAAGTATTTGGGATCAACAGTAGCAGAGGATGGTGACCTAAAGTCAAAAATAACCCACAGAATAAAATAGGGATGGAAGAACTGGAAGAAAGTGTCTGGGACGCTGTACGACAGGAGAAAAGGGATTAAGTTGAGGGGTAAAGTGCATAAGACAGTTGTGAGACCTGCGATGATGTATGGAGCAGAGACATGGGCAATAAAGAAAACACAAGAGAAAAAACTGGATGTGGCAGAGATGAGAATGTTGAGATGGATGTGTGCTGTGACATGAATCGATAAGATCAGAAACGAGGTAATTAGAGGTACCTCAAAAGTTTTAGAGAAATATCATATAAGATACAAGAAAGTATACTAAGATGGTATGGTTATGTCGTTAGGAGGGATGAACAGTATGTTGGGAGGAGGGTGATAGAATTGGATATGCAAGGTTGGAGAAGGAGTGGGAGACCAAAGCGTAGGTGGATGGATTGCATCAATGACGACCTGATGTCTAAAGGTTTGTTGGGTGATGAGGTATGGGATAGAAACAAATGGAGAACACTGGCCAGAAATATCGACCCCACATAAAAGTGGAAAAAGATGTAGACGAAGTATATATATATATATATATATATATATATATATATATATATATATATATATATATATATATATATATATATATATATATATATATATATATATATATATATATATATATATATATATATATATATATATATATATATATATATATATATATATATATATATATATATATATATATATATATATATATATATATATATATATATATATATATATATATATATATATATATATATATATATATATATATATATATATATATATATATATATATATATATATATATATATATATATATATATATATATATATATATATATATATATATATATATATATATATATATATATATATATATATATATATATATATATA
>JAXCGZ010016640.1:0-12861 GCA_037179515.1 Halocaridina rubra
ACACACACAACAAACCACACACACATACACTACACACACACACACACACACACACACACACACACACACACACCACACACCCACACACACACACACCACACACACACCCACACACACACACACACACACAACCACACACACACACACACACACACACACACACACCACACACACACACACACACACACACACACACCACACACACACACACACACACACACACACACACACACACACACACACACACACACACACACACACACACACACACACACACAAACACACACACACACACACCACACACACACACACACACACACACACACACACACACACACACACACACACACACACACACACACACACACACACACACACACACACACACACACACACACACACACACACACACACACACACACACACACACACACACACACACACACACACACACACACACACACACACACACACACACACACACACACACACACACACACACACACACACACACACACACACACACACACACACACACACACACACACACACACACACACACACACACACACACACACACACACACACACACACACACACACACACACACACACACACACACACACACACACACACACACACACACACACACACACACACACACACACACACACACACACACACACACACACACACACACACACACACACACACACACACACACACACACACACACACACACACACACACACACACACACACACACACACACACACACACACACACACACACACACACACACACACACACACACACACACACACACACACACACACACACATATCGTGCGCAGAGTGTCGAAGGTCAAAGTGTCGAATGACAAAATGTCAAAAGGTCAGAAGTGTCGAAAGATTAGACTAGTCTAGGTTAGGTTAGGTTAAGTTAGGTTAGGTTAGGTTAGGTTAGGTTCTTTGGACACTTTTGTCTTTCGACACTGACTTTCGACGTACCATACACACACACACACACACACACACACACACACAGATATATATATATATATATATATATATATATATATATATATATATATATATATATATATATATATATATATATATATATATATATATATATATATATATATATATATATATATATATATATAACCCTTCCAACTACTCTTATATTGTGCTTTTCCCTCTTGATGCCGATAAAACGATCCTGTATAGAGTCTTATTATTACTACTTTATTATTAACATTATTGTTAACATTTTTATCACAGTATGATTATTGCTATTATAATTTTTATACGTTTCTGTTAACTCAAGGTAATCTTCATTTTGTGGGAATGCTATATTTCTTTTCAATGTATATATTATCCTCTTATTTATTAGTTCAATTACATGTCTACTTATAAGTGTACTCTTAGTTTTGTAAAAGAATAGCCATTGTAAAATGGAAACAAATGTTCGTTTGTTGTTTGATTGTTTGTTGGTAAATCTGACCATATTGTGATCTCAATCTCTTCCATTTTTGCTCCATCTCCACCAATCCCTCCCAATCAGCGCCGACACTGGCATTTTGAGCTTACCCAACGTGAGGATTTGTGTAATTTCCTCTTTGACTTGCCATGGGATGACTACTGCTTTTGGTCCTGCAACCCTGATCAGGTAGCCCTAAAAGTTGCCGAGATCATAACCTCGGGAATGGAGACATACTTCCTCTCCTATATAAAAACTTTTTCTCCCCCTAAACCTTGGTTTGACCATGGCTATTCTGGTCAGGAATCAGGCACACTGCTCGTACCAACCTTTTCCTTATGATTTAACTCGCTCTGTTTTTATTGTAGCTAGGAATCACTGTACTGCACAGATTCAAAGGTCTATGGCTTCCTATATAAGAGGAAAAATTTAGGACCTTAACTCCTCTGCCACGTACTTATGTTTCTGATCCTTAGCCAAAAACTTCTCCAAACATTTCTGTAACTCAAGCTTTCCCCCTCTCATTCGTTCAGAGAGTTCTAAAGCTTGCTCTTCCACTGAAAAGCCACTCTCTTTGGCTATCATTTATCTGCCAACTCTTCTATAAAGAATTCCAGTTCACCCGTTCCTCAATCTGTACCCCTCTCAAACCCTGTGCCCTCCCTTATCCTTTCTTCACACAAAGTTCATAAGGTTCTTTGCTCGCTAAAGATGAACAAGACATCTGGTCCAAATGGTGTTCTTGCAAAGTTCCTTAAGAAGTTTGCACATGAACTGGCTCACGTGCTTTGCCATCTTTTTCGCCTCATTCTTTCAACCAGTATCTATCCTTCATCTTGGAAGCATGCTCTAGTGCAACATGTTCCTACGAGGGGTGACCACTCTATTCCTTCAAACTTCTGTCTTATTGCCCTTATCTCTTCTATTACTAAAATTTTAGAAAATTTGCTCGATGCTCACTTTTTGAAATGTCTTGAATCTAACTCACGTATCTCTTATCACCAATACAGCCTCCACAAGGCAAGATCCACTGTTGGCCTCCTGTCCTATCTTACTCATGTATGGATATTTTCTCTGAGGAACTACAGGGAATTCTTTGTCATCGCCCATGATATCTCTAAGGCTTTTGACAGAGTCTGGCACAAGGCTCTGTTGGTCAAACTCCCTTCTCTCTTTTCTCTGATTTCCAGTTTTCTTTCTGAAAATTTCATATCTATGGTTGCTGGATGTGCAACATCTAGCCCATTGCCTGTTTCCTGTGGTGTACCACAGGGCACTGTTCTCTCATCTACTCTGTTCCTTATCTTCATCAATGATCGTCTTCACTCCCCATCTCCCTCTCTTCTTCACGCCTTTGCCGACGAGTCTATTCTTCATTTTTCCACAGCCTTTTCTTCACAACCTTCATCTGCTACTCGTAATCAGTCTTGTATCACTATTTTTTCTACTCTTAAGTCCGATTTGCAGAGGGTATCTGAGTGGGGCACCCAAAATTTTGTTAAATTTACTGCCTCCAAGACACTGTTTCTGGCTATCTCTTTTTCTTCTTCTCCTCTTGATAGCCCTATTGTCTTTGAAACTAACGAAATTTACCGTCTTCATTTTATCAATATATTAGGAATCCATTTAATATCTAACTTGTTTTGGAGGAATCACATAATCCAGATTTCTAAATATTTTTCCAAAAAATTTGGGGTTCTGTTTCGTTTTCTCCATTACTTTTGCTCTTTAAGCTTACTTATAATCTATTAAGGTCTTATCCGTCTATGCTTAGAACACTGTTCACACATCTGGTGTGCTTTTTCTTATACTTATCTCTTTGAGAGGGTTGAATCTGAGGCAGTCAGACTCATTAATGACCCTTCTATTTCATCTAATTTGGATTTTCTTTCTCTTTGTCATAAGGTATAATCCCTTTCTCTTTTCTATCGCTACGACTTCCATTGCTGCTCTGATGAGTTGGCGAGTTGCATCCCTTCCCCATTAGCAAAGCGGCCTCATCTCACAAATACTGTGTGGAGATTTGTAGCTCACGGATTGGTCGGTGCTGAGATTGCTTCTTCCTATCTGCCTCCAGACTCTGGAACTCTCTTCCTCCTTCTGTCTTTCCAAATTCTTATAACCTATCTTACTTTAAAAAGCAGATATATTGTCATCTCAGGGCCTAATCCTCCAAAGCTCTAGGTCCTCAGTACATTGACTAGTTTTCTGTCTGTCCTTTTCCTTTGTGTATCATTACCTCATCTCTGCCTAGTTCATAACCTTTTTATTTTTCTTTGTCCTAATGCTTTCTCGTGCCCGGGCCTCTACTGATGAGGGCAGTATTTTTTTTTGCCGGTCCTGGTGTGACACTCGTAAAATATATATATATATATATATATATATATATATATATATATATATATATATATATATAAGTAAAAAATAAATAAATAAACGAATACAAATACAATTAAATAAATAATTAAATAAACAAAAGAAGAATGAGAGCTTACCCAGTGATACGCAGTTGGAGACCAAGTGTGAGGATGAGAATTAGGTCCACTAAGCAAGGTGACCCGAGCTGACCCAATATGACCTCGCACGAAAGAGGTCACGGCCATAGTATTCCACCAAACTGAAAATAGTAAAAAAAATATCTCTGAAATATCTAAAAATAAAAAAATAAAGATCTGAGAAAAAAGTTGTGGAATATTTATTTATCTTAAGGATAATAGTGTCCACAGTAGCTCAATGGTAGAGCATGCAATTTGGGAGGGACTAGCCTGGATTCGAGCCCAAGGCGGCATGTTAGGAATGGCATTCATTCTTAAACCCACAGCTTCACCCTGCTTGTGTCCAATGTACCGTCACCTTTCCTATTACATACAAAATGGAAATCAAGGTTTGGCATGGAATAATTTTGGCTGTTATATTTATAAACATAACAGTACCCTTGTGGTTGTGTTCTGACCTTATCTTCATAATAACTACCCAGAATGGACACCGAACTACCATGCAGTCCATATCAACTGTATATCAATTGACCATTTCATCACTAATGTAAGTCTTCATCAAGTCTTCACTGAAATCTTCAAAATGTAACTTCTTCATTTCACTCACGCTGCCGCTAACTCGGACACTGGTGATCCATGGAGTGACCCCATCACCGTTACACCTTGCCTCACTACGCCACCTCACCATGCCTCTCTGCATCATCATTTTTTTTACCAGCTCACCCCCAAGAAAATGCCCAAGAAACAGGCCTCCCCGAACTCCAGACTGGCTCATGCATCTCTCAACAGCATTTAAACTCCAGGCCTCTCTGCCCTTCAGGCTGGCTCCTGCATCTTCCTGATGTCAGTTAGAGCCACCCTCGTCTCCAAGGCCGGCCCCCTACTAAGGGCGTGGATGGCATCCTGCCAGACTAAACAGCCAACAAAGGCATGCACCCCCACTGACTCAAAGGTCCTCAGCTGGCTCCTGTGCCTTCTGACGCTGACAAAAAACGATTTTCTGGACGCCAACGAGAAGGAGATGGACCCACCGGTCTCCAAGTCCAACCCCCTACTACATGTTTAGAAGACTCCTACCAAACCCAACCCATTAATGTCTTGGCAGCATCTCCCTACCCATCAGACTGGCTCTCATGTCTTCCCGAGGTCAGTTAGAGCCATCTTTTTGGACACTCTCTTCTCATTGGCTGACTCACAACTACATGCAAAGACAATCTCCTGCCGGTCCTGGCAGTTTTCACCTTTTTCCCTTTGGAGCCAACCACAGTAACTCCAGATTCTGCATCATTGGCATAATCTTTTAGGCACACTTCCTCGCCGACATAAAAATGCCCCCACTCTCGCTATGAAATGGATGCAGCAATGCAGATATGGGTGTAGACTTCCTCACAAACCAAAATCTCTTTGTGGACCTCTCCAACAACGCGTGGTCAGCATCTAAGTAATTCAACACCATGCGAAATAGCTACCCAGCCTCCATATTTTCAACCATCATCGGTAGCCCACATAGATCACTCACAAATTACAATTTTTTTTTATCATATTTTGCATCTTATTTACTACACTGTACATTTTATGTCGAGTGAAAGCAAAGTTCTTTTTTTTCCCCAAGGGAGAAGTTTCCTGAACTGTGGCTTTCTATCCATCACAAAGAGGATCGAAATCAAGGCTTGACAGAAATCGTCTTCCTTCTCATCTTCATGAACCTAAAAATACCCCTCAGGCTGCGTCCTGACCTTTTCTCTATAAATATTATCTTATCTTTATAATAACTTTCCAAAGTGCACATCGAATTACTATGCAGCCTGCATCAACTGAATATAAATTGACCATTTTTATCAATAAAGTAAGTGTTCATCAAGTCTTCAAAAACTCTTCGCAAAAGTCTTCAAAATGTAACCCCTGCCGCCGATTCCCACACCAACTTATTCATAGGGATTAATTGTGACCTAAAACAGTGCATTAGTATAATAGGGAATGTGCATAAATAATAATTAAGTAAATATGATTACTTATCACACACACACAGACACACACACATATACATATGCATGCACACACGCAAAAATATATATGTGTGTGTGTGTGTGTGTGTGTGTGTGTGTGTGTGTGTGTGTGTGTGTGTGTGTGTGTGTGTGTGTGTGTGTGTGTGTGTGTGTGTGTGTGTGTGCGTGCAAACACACAGACACAAAACTTTTCATTTTCCCTAACCTACAAGTCAACCACATACTATACATGTACACACATTTCTTTTAATTTGCCCCGTAATACCAATAAACAGAAATTATATTGCATACTCGTACTACAGTAAACATAAAATACAGTATAATACAAACATAATAAATGAAATAAAGTAAAATAAATCGTTCAAATTACAAAATGAATAGACAATACAAAATAAACAGAAAATACAAAATAATATATACTAATACAGAATTTGAACTAAAGTAACAGAATTCGTGTAACAGAGCGAAAACATTCTTTCTAGGGAGGGGGGGTGAAATAGTAACGAGGTAAAACTAAAATTTAATACCATCATTAAGTGCAAAAGAGCAGGGTTGAAAATCTCGCCCTTTACCTAAAATTTATCACCACAAATGCTAAAGGATGAGTTGATAATCCCCTTTTAAGCGAAAATATGAGGAGATATATATAGATTAAGATATGCATAATTATATATATATATATATATATATATATATATATATATATATATATATATATATATATATATATATATATATATATATATATATATATATATATATATATATATATATAAAGTGGCTTCGTTTTACTGAGGAATGTATAATTTAATCAAGATACCAAGACATCTTGCTTCAAATATTTCCTTTGAAGAGAGTGTATAGAGAGAAATTCTCCCATAGAGGTACAAGTCTTTCTTTAGACTCTTCAGAGGAAATATTTGAAGCATGGTGCGTTGAGTAAAACATTATTTCTCTCTAATTTCGTCAATATTAAGATATCCACACACATACACACACACACACACACACACACACACACACACACACACACACACACATACATACACACACACACACACACACATAAATACATAAATACATACACACAAATACATATATATAAAATTCACTCGAGAAATTAAGAAAAGTTGATCATTAAAATCAAATCACAACAACAACAACAACAACAACAACAACAACGACAACAACAACAACAACATTAATAATAATAATAATAATAATAATAATAATAATAATAATAATAATAATAATAATAATAATAATAATAATAATAATAATAATAATAATAATAATAATAATAATAATAATAATAATAATGAAAAATTAACTTGCATTCTCATCCATCTATCTGGCCCTTTTGCGAGACCTTATCAATTATTAGAGTTATCGCTGTTGTTGATATATGTCCAACAATATATCGTTTGCAAAGAGATAAGCAGTATAGCATCTGACAATGTCGGATAGCCCATCTCCCAACCATAAATATTAAAAGCACAACAAGGAGAGAGAGAGAGAGAGAGAGAGAGAGAGAGAGAGAGAGAGAGAGAGAGAGAGAGAGAGAGAGAGAGAGAGATCATTTTGATATATTCAATATAATTTTGCTCGAATATCCTCTATTACTATTACTTTTTCGTGTTAGTTGGCATAATTATTCCTCATAAGTAAGGGTGGACTAAGACCTAATAAGAGCTAAGGGATGAAAAGGCTGAGGGGTGCATTTCCTAAATGTTAAAAGGAGGGATCAATCCGAATTTGTCAGATTCGTCACCTCTCGAAATATGTGCTCTACCACTGAGCCACTGCGGCTTCCTTCATAAATTACTTTTATGTATTTAAAGAAATTAAAGTAAGTTAGAATATTTAGTGAAATAATAATCAAGCAACTGATGGGAAGAAGAAAAGTCAACTTGATGACTATATATATATATATATATATATATATATATATATATATATATATATATATATATATATATATATATATATATATATATATATATATATATATATATTGCATCTAGGGGATCACTGTAGTTCATTGGTCATAGCACTCAACTCGGGAGGTGACAGACGCGTGATCGAACTTACCCTGGGGCAATAGGATTGGCATTCAGCCTAAATTACACATCTCAATCTTGTCTGTGTCCACCCCAATGCGAATGGGGAGTACTGATGATATGCATTGTATCTACAAAAGATTCCAATATCTCTCTCTCTCTCTCTCTCTCTCTCTCTCTCCTCTCTCTCTCTCTCTCTCTCTCTCTCTCTCTCTCTCTCTCTCTCTCTCTCTCTCTCTCTCAAACTAAGCAACAACTGGGAAGAAATCATATACCAAACCATACCTACTACATATGCTTCTGTATTGCAGCGGCAACAACGACCGGTCACGGCCAATAACGACAGTCAAAATAACACATACAGGAACAGAAACTACGACCGGCATCGCCAGCTCCCCTCAATAAGAAATAATAATGAAATCAGAAACGCCTCTCAAGAAAGTAGCAACGATCAGCATTCTAGAAGGGATCCTCAACAGCATTCGGATGGACGTCATACCCGGGATTTTCGTCATCAGAATCGTCAAATCCCACCTGGTACTCGAGGATGGAGACGAGACTCGAGGATGAATCACAGTCTCCATGATCTCGACCAACCACGGCGCTACCCCCAGCGTCCCCGGGAGAGGGAGAAATTGCAGCAGCTCTACAGTCGTCGACAGCCCTGTTCAAACTGTGGGGAAATAAACCATGATCTTTCCCACTGTTGGTTTAACTATAGACTTAAATGTGGTCACTGCCGTGAACATGGCCATAAAACAAGATTATGTCCCTTAAATGTATAGCAATCACATTGTAATACAGGCTTATTGAAACAGTTCATAAACATACAACACATCAATGCACAATCACTTCTGGGTAATTTCGAAAATATTGCACTAATGATCAGAGAAAATAACGTGGATATAATGTGTGTTTGTGAAACTTGGCTCCAAGCAAATATGCAGTCTGGTTTTGTTGCTATACCTGAGTATTCTTTTTATCGATTTGATGGCGGTAGGGGTGGGGGTGTGGGGGTGTATGTAAGAAATCATCTAACGGTCTCCCTATTAAAGACCCCTGAAGTCGAGCGACCTCCTCATCTCGAAGACATATGGTTGACTGTTCAGAGTAGGAAATCCCCTTCATTCATCCTGGGATGTGTATATAGACACCCACATGCACTCAACGACACCTTTGATTACATCTCCGAGGTATTTCGGTCGGTCTGTTTGAGGGGCAAACCTCTCATTATTATAGGCGACTTCAATGATAATCTCCTTCTTCCTAATAATAAAATGGGGAAATTAATTCAATCCCTCCACTTAAATCAGCTTGTGAATAAAGCAACCCGTATCACCGCTAATTCCTCCAGCATAATTGATCTTATAATTACCAATACACCTAGTTTTATAGTTCACCACGATGTCTTACCTTGTCCTGTAGGAGACCACGAGCTTCTAATAGCTACAGTTAATGTCAGGAAGGAAAAGAGACCGCCAATTGTTAAAACTTTCCGATCTCTTGAGAATTATTCTCAAAATTGTTTCTGCGACACTCTTCTTAATGAATACAACATCTTAAATTCAATACTAACTACAGATTGTGTAAATTATCAAGTTTCTACTTTTACTGATGTTTTTACGAGATGTTTAAATGAATGTGCCCCTCTTACAACCAAAGTCATGACACGCCCTCCTGCCCCGTGGATTGACTCTCAGTTAAAAGAGCAAATGAAAAAGAGAGATGACCTCCAAAGGCAATTTAAATCTGATAGACAAAACTCCGAGATGGAAAGAGCCTATAGAAGAGAAAGAAACCTTACTAAAACAATGTTGTCCGAAAAGAAGAAAAATCATTTCAGGGAAGAATTTTCAAAATATAAGGGAAATATCAAAGGAACTTGGAATGTTATAAAAAGAATAATCCCTGCAAATAAGGAAATCTTAGAAAATTCTGACCTTCTCAGTGATAATGTGGAAAAGCGAGTGAATGATTTTAATAAGTATTTTGCTGAAATAGGTAAGTCCACATATGAAAAGTCCCAAGATAATAATGACTTGATTATTAATCAACCACATAATTGCCAGCCTCCAGCTGAAAGAAATATTATCAATAATTTTAGACCGCACCCAATCGATTTAATCACACTTATTCTTATCATAAAGAACCTCAAACCAACAAACTCTTGTGGTTCCGATGGGATACAACTTCGCTTCCTAATTGACTCATTGCCAGTTACAGTATTTTTCATTTTAGTCATTGTTAATACATCCATTGTTACAGGCAGTTACCCTAACCTCTGGAAGCATCCCTATATCATCCCCGTTTTTAAGAGTGGAGATACTAATAATGTTGAAAATTATAGGCCAATCTCTCTTCTCAGCATTCTGTCTAAAATACTTGAGAAGGTAGTTGCCACCCAGTTAATAAATTTCCTTGAATCAAATTGTCTATTATGTGAAGAACAACACGGTTTTCGGCCTAAACTTTCGACCGAGACGGCCCTACTTAAAATTACTGATAAAATTTATAGTAATATTGAAAATAAGAAAATATCACTTTTATTATTGTTAGATTTGTCTAAAGCATTTGACAGTGTACACCATCAAATTCTAATGAGAAAACTTTCCAAAGTTCATGTTGACTCATTTTGGTTCGAAAATTATCTGAAAGATCGAATTCAATCAGTTCGAATGGGCTCGACTCTCTCTTCTTCTTTAGATATCAGTTTTGGCGTTCCTCAGGGTTCAATTTTGGGTCCTCTGCTTTTCTTAATATATGTTAATGACTTACCTCAATTTATAAGAGATTGCCTACTTGTCATGTATGCTGATGACACCCAGATTATGCTTACTGGTGACATTGATAGAATTCCTGAAATCTTAAAAAGGGCTGAAGATATATTAAACTGTGCCAAAAGTTATTTTAACAGTAATGGTCTTTTACTGAACGAAAATAAAACTAAATTCGTTATTTTTGGATCAAATCAATACCTGTCCCGCATTCCTGAGAACATCAGTATAAATTTCAACAATGTTTCACTCTTCCCATCTAATAAGGTTAAAAATCTAGGAGTTATTATGGACAGTACCATGACATTTAATTTTCATATTGATGAACTACATAAAAAAGTGAACGGGACCCTTATTTACTTGAACAGAGTCTATGAAAGATTCGAGCCTGATTGTAGGGTTATTGTAGTACAAACATTGATTTTAAGTATTCTCAACTACTGTCTAAGTGTTTGGGGTTCCACGACTAAGACCCAGATGTTACGAGTGAAAAGGCTCCAGAATTTTGCTGCAAGAGTTGCCATAGGGGGGGTGCATAAACATGATCACGTGACTCCCCTCTTTGAGAGATTGGGTTGGCTAAGGATGGACATGAAGTTCATATATAATATCTGTCTTTTAGTTTTTAAAATAAATCATGGAATATTACCGGAATGGCTCTTCTCATTGCCAACAGTTAATCAAGTACGTAACAATAACGTCAACACCAGATATCAGAATTCTTTTTACGTGCCCAGAACTTCCACTGATATTGGGGCAAGAGCCTTAAATGTAATAGGCCCGAGACTTTGGAACTCTTTACCCGCAAACTTAAGAAGTTGCCAAACATTACCCTCACTTAAATCTCATCTTTTAAATCACCTACTTAATAAGTGATTTTAGTCTCATTATTATCCTCCCATTGGGTAAACGAAGTGTATGTATGCATATTTTAATGTGTAAATTTTTTGATTTTGTGCTTTGCAAATTTCATTAGTTTTATTTTGACATTTTACATTGTAATTTGTATTTAGATTAATTATCATGTGTAAATTTTTTGATTTTGTGCTTTGCAAATTTCATTAGTTTTATTTTGACATTTTACATTGCAATTTGTAATTAGATTAATTATCATGTAATAGCCTGATTTTAATCTCATTATTATCCTCCCATTGGGTAAACGAAGTGTATGTATGCATATTTTAATGTGTAAATTTTTTGATTTTGTGCTTTGCAAATTTCATTAGTTTTATTTTGACATTTTACATTGTAATTTGTATTTAGATTAATTATCATGTGTAAATTTTTTGATTTTGTGCTTTGCAAATTTCATTAGTTTTATTTTGACATTTTACATTGCAATTTGTAATTAGATTAATTATTATGTAATAGCCATTTTTGATGGAATAAAGTTTTTGACTTTGACTTTGACTTTGACTTTGACTCTCTCTCTCTCTCTCTCTCTCTCTCTCTCTCAGTATTACAGAAAATTACGTAAAGTAGTTGTTGAGGAATGTCTTACTATCATTACTTAGTGACAGCTCTCTCTCTCTCTCTCTCTCTCTCTCTCTCTCTCTCTCTCTCTCTCTCTCTCTCTCTCTCTCTCTCTCTCTCTCTCTCTCTCTCTCCAAGAAGCAATCAACCCTTAATTCTCACTTATCTTTCAAGCTCGCCAATTTTCACGGTAAAAGAGGAGGAAAATAAAAAAAAAGGAAACTCGACAGCAGGAGGGTAAGAGAAGGACGATATTGCAAGGACGATAAAGGAAGATGGGAAGAAAGTGCTTATGTGTTTCTTTCGGGAAGAAAAGAAAATTAAAGAATCAAACGAAGATACGAATAGGGAAGTGGTGAAAGAAGAAAGAAAAAGATGAAAAGAAAAAAAATAAGATAACAAGGAAGACAAATGAAGAGGATAAGAATCGGGAAGACTAGAGATCAATTGCGAGGAAGATAAATGAAATTGGGAAGAGAGTGATTAAGTGTTTCTTCTTAGGAAGAAAAGAAAAATGAGGAATTAAAGGAAGATAAGAAACGAGAGATGAAAAAGAGAAAGAAATAGA
>JAXCGZ010016641.1:0-12834 GCA_037179515.1 Halocaridina rubra
AGAGAGAGAGTCTAATAACAAACTTCCCTCGATTTTAAATTAACTCTGTCTTCATTTCCTGATGGAACTTAAAAGGATGCATATCTCTCTCTCTCTCTCTCTCTCTCTCTCTCTCTCTCTCTCTCTCTCTCTCTCTCTCTCCAACATTCTATTCTACCCAACCCCCACACTCCCCAGCCAAATAGGGAGGGGCACTGTACACAGTTATTAAAGTGAATAAACCAACAGACGAACAAACAATGATGAGCCCTTAATAATAATAATAATAATAATAATAATAATAATAATAATAATAATTATAATAATAATAATAATATCCACAATCATCATCAAAGGAAAATTATTTTTGTCAATAATAATAATAATAATATTAATAATAATAATAAAAATAATAATAATAATAATAATAATAATAATAATAACAATAATAATAATAATAATAATAATAACAATAATAATAATAATAAGATATAAGGAGAATTTTTGGCATAGATATCAGGAAAGTAACGCAGAGGTATATTAAAACCCAGCAGAAAATTGGATATTCATTACACATCCTTTATAATCCCTTCACATCTGACAGTTCATTACACTCTCCATCTCTGTTTCTCTTTACAGCCTGATAAAGGCTGTTTATTTTATCATATTTTGGCCCGTCCTAGTGTAACAATCATCTTTTTTAATTTTTTTTCTTTTTTTTTTCAAACAAATAAATCTGCGATGCACTGACTTCGCGATAAGTGAACCGCAATATAGCGAGGGGTTAATATATATATATATATATATATATATATATATATATATATATATATATATATATATATATATATATATATATATATATATATATATATATATATATACAGTGTTTACCCTCTTATCGCGGTAGTTCGGTTCCGGGACCCGGCATGAGCCAGGAAAACCGCGGAGTAGGATCAGCCTATATGTACATAGATATTTTAATATATTTTTACGCTTACACTGTATAAACCCTCCCTGTACTGTTAAAAAAAACACCCTTTACATTATAAATAACAGCAAGCAACATAATTTTTTATGAAAGTGATAGGAAACCTTACCGTGAATGAGGTGATGATGACGTGACATACATTGGTACAGTATTTTACAATAATTTTTATGTTTACGTAAAATAGCGGCCGACATCAACAAATTTTTTCCTTCTTTCAACATATCTAAATTTCACTTTATCTACAATGGTTAACATTTTCCTTTGCCACTTAAGCTCACTACAAAAAGCCTTAGAAGATGAAGGATGCTTGGGAGGCATTGCAAAGGTTAAAATATGCGAGTAAAAAATTCACAAACAAAACATATTAATAATAATAAGCACAACGTGAATGGCGCACATGAGTGAGGCGAGACAATGAAAGATGGTGGAAGCCTTTGTCCGAAACGCTGATAGCGGTATCGTATTTTACATGTTGCAATACTGTTAGTATTTATGTCTTTTACTATTTTTTACTGTTTTATTATATTTAGGCTAAGAAATACATTTTTTTTATCAATAAAATCATGAAACTACTGGAAATATAAATATATATGCTAGCTCACGTAGCTGCGACCCCAATACATTGTACGCTATCGAACACAAGCAAAACATTTAATAAGCACAACGTGAACGGCGCACACCTGAGTTAGACTGAATGAGTCTTTGTCTGAAACGCTGATAGCGGTATCGTAGCTTACATGTTGCAATACTGTTAGTATTTATGTTTTTTACTATTTTTTACTGTTTTATTATTCTTAGGCTAATAAATACTTTTTTTATCAATAAAATCATGAAACTACTGGAAATATAAATATATATGCTAGCTCACATAGCTGCGACCCCAATACATTGTACGCTATCGAACACTATTTCGCATGATGCAATACTGTGAGTTATACTGTACGTACGTACATCATTCAGTTATTAGTACAATGTATATTAATTTAAAATTCATTTACTTATTTGATGATTGTACAAAATCTATTGTATTTATTCATTGTAATTTGGACCAAATATTCCTTTTGTAAAGATTATACTGTACTTTTCAAAAGAGGTGGTCAATAAATGTATCTATCTATCTATCTATCTAAATTTATGTTTTTTACTATTTTTTACTGTTTTATTATTCGTAGGCTGGGAAATAAATTTTCTTTATCAATTAGATAATGAAATATGTTTTTTTTTTCAATAAAAAAAATGAAAATACTGAGATTTTTTTTTTTAATATTTCTGCATATACCCATAAAATGAAATAATTTATCAAAAAAAAAAAAAACCGCAATACAGTGAGAACGCGAACCAAGAAACACGAATAACCAGGGGAACACTGTATATATATATATTATATATATATATATATATATATATATATATATATATATATATATATATAGTATATATATATATATATATTATATATATATATATATATATATATATATATATAGTGCTCCATCATTTGTCGCGGGGGTTCGGTTCCGGGACCACCTGCAAAAGGTGAAAATTCGCGAACTAGGAGCACCATATTTATTACTGGTATTTTATATTTATTTTTACCTTTACTATATAATCCCTCCCTACACTATTAACAACTCACCCTTTACTTTATTAATAACAGCGCACAAGCGTAAATTTGTACGAACGTGATATTATGAAGATTGAAAAAAGCATCAAGAACAAACAGCAAACATTGACACTATAAAGATTGAAAAAAAGCATTAACAACAAACAGCAAACAAACTCTTGATATACTATCGTCAAGGAAATAGCGTGTAGAAAATATATATATTTCATTTAAGTTTCCCATGTACAGTACAATATACTTTTTCTTTGTATCAAATTGTATACTTTTTTTTTTTGTCTCGGTTGACTTTGTTTACGTTAAGATTTCGTGCACCATAGTCGATATGTAAAGAAGATAGAATAATGTTTAGAATCAAGGAATATTAATAATACTATAATCTTGAAAATTAGATAAACCTCAAATATGGTGAGTAAATAAATACTTTATGAGTAAGATATTGTGGCTGAGTAGTAATAAGCATCAGCTGATACAGAAGCAGCAAAACGTTTTGGTTAGCGGTTCGTTCTCCCGCATCCTCCTCCTCTTCTACCACTAAATGCGATCGAATATTATGGAGAACTGAAAACAGCAAAAAGAACAAACAGCAAACAAGCTTTTGATATAATATTGTCAGGGAAATAGCGTGCGAGGGTACATCAACTGATATGGAAGCGCCACAACGTTTACAGATAGAGGTTCGTTCTCCCGCATTCTCCTCCTCTTCTATCGCTTAATGCAATCGAATATTATAATGAGAATTTAAAAAAAGCATTAAGAACAAAAATCAAACAAACATTCGATATAATAGCATCAGGGAAATAGAATGCGAGGGTGTATCAGCTGATACAGAAGCGCCAAAACGTTTGCAGATAGAGGTTCGTTCTCCCGCATCCTCCTAATCTTCTACCGCTTAATGCGATCTAATATTATGAAGAGAACTGAAAAAAAGCATTAAGAACAAACAGCAAATAAACTTTTGATATAATATTGTCAGGGAAATACGTGTAGAGAATATATGTATCTCATTTAAGTTTCCCATGTACAATACGATATACGTTTTCTTTGTAACGAATTGTATAGTAATCTTTTTGTCTCAGCTGACTTTGCTTACGCTAAGATTTCGTGAAGCATGGTCGATATGTAAAGAAGATAGAATAATATTTAGAAACAAGGAATATGAATAATACTATAATCTTGAAAATTAGATAAACCCCAAATAGGGTGAGTAAATAAATATTTTATGACTAAGATATTGTGCCTGAATAGTGATTAGCATCAGCTGATAAGGAAGCGGCAAGACGTTTTGGTTAGAGGTTCGTTCTCCCTCATCCTCCTACTCTTCTGTTGCTTAATGCGATCGAATATTCAGAAGATAATTGAAAAAAAGCATTAAGAACAAACAGCAAACAAATTTGCGATATAATATTGTCAGGAAAATAGCGTGCGAGGGTGCATCAGCTGATACGGAGGTGGCAAAAAGTTTGCACCCTCGTGCTCAAAAATAGCATATACACAGAAAATCTTCAATATAAACTACATGTGCTCGCCAAAAAAATCCACGATGCATTGAATTCGTGGTAGGTGAATAGCGATATAGCGAGGGATTACTGTATATATATATATATATACAGTGTACCTTCCATTATTGCGAGGGTTTGGTTTCGGGACCCAGCGCGAGACAGGAAAATCACGAAGATCAGCCTATATGTACATAGATATTTTAATTTATTTTTACGTTTACACCGGATAAACTGTATAAACCCTCCCTGTACTGTTAACAATCCACCCTTTACTTCATAAATAACAGCATGCAAGCATAAATTTATATGACATACTCATGTACATAGGTATTTTACAATTATTTTTACATTTACTGTATAAACCCTCCCTGCACTGTTAAAAAACCACCCTTTACTTTATAAATAACAGCATGCAACGTAAATTTATATGTACGTAATAGGTAAACTTACCTTATCTGTTATGCTTAACATTTTCCTTTGCCGCTTAGGCTCACTACAAGAAGCCTTAGAAGATGAAGGATGCTTGGGAGGCATTGCAAAGGTTAAAATATGCGAGTAAATAAATCACAAGCAAAACATATTAATAAGCACAACGTGAACGGCGCACACGTGAGTTAGACTGAACAAGCTTTTGTCCGAAACGCTGATAGTGGTATCATATATTACATGTTGCAATACTGTTAGTATTTATGTTTTTTACTATTTTTTACTGTTTTATTATTCTTCGGCTAAGAAATACGCTTTTTTATCAATAAAATCATGAAACTACTGGAAATATAAATATATATGCTAGCTCACGTAGCTGCGACCCCAATACATTGTATGCTATCGGACACTTTCGCATGATGCAATACTGTGTTATACTGTACGTACGTATATCTAAATTTATGTTTTTTACTATTTTTTACTGTTTTATTATTCGTAGGATGGGAAATAAATTTTTTTTATCAATTATATAATGAAATATGTTTTTTTCAATAAAAAATGAAAATACTGAAATTTTTATTTTTTTAATATTTTAATATTTTTGCATATACCCAAAAAATAAAATAATAATTTGCCAAAAAAAAAAAACGTGGTACAGTTAATACGCGAACCAAGAAACGCGATCCAGCGGGGGATCACTGTATATATATATATATATATATAATATATATATATATATATATATATATATATATATATATATATATATATATATATATATATATATATATATATACAGTGTTCCTTCAATTATCGCGAAGGTTCGGTTCCGGGACCCGGCGCGAGACAGGAAAATCGCAGAGTAGGATCAACCTATATTTACTTATATATTTTAATTTATTTTTACGTTTACACTGTATAAACTGTATAAACCCTCCCTGTACTGTTAACAAACCACCCTTTACTTCATAAATAACAGCATGCAAGCGTAAATTTATATTACATACTCATGTACATAACTATTTTACAATTATTTTTATGTTTACTGTATACACCCTCCCTGCACTGTTAAAAAACCACCCTTTACTTTATAAATAACAGCATGCAACGTAAATTTATATGTACGTGATAGGTAAACTTACCGTGAATGAGGTGGTAATGAGTTTGTAGACGCCCGAGGAAATTATTCCGCAGCCAATAACAGCTTTACGGCTGTTATTCATTGAGGCCAAAATAGCTGCCGACATATCTAAGAGTTTCACCTTATCTGTTATGGTTAACATCTTCCTTTGCCACTTAGGATCACTACCAGAAGCCTTAGAAGATGAAGGATGCTTGGGAGGCATTGCAGAGGTTGAAAAAGGTGAAAAAAATAAATCACAAGCACAACGTATTAATAACACAACGTGAACGGCGCACACGTGAGTTAGACTGAACGAGTGAGGCGAGACAATGAAAGATGGTGCAAGTCTTTGTCCGAAACGCTGATAGCGGTATCGTATTTTACATGGTGCAATACTGTTAGTATTTATGTTTTTTACTATTTTTTACTGTTTTATTATTCTTAGGCTAAGAAATAAATTTTTTTATCAATAAAATCATGAAACTACTGGAAATTTTAACATACAGTATATGCTAGCTCACGTAGGTGCGACCCCAATATATTGTACGCTATCGGACACTATTTCACATGATGCAATACTTTTACTTTTACTTTTTGTGGTTTATACCCTCCTGTAGAAGGCTTCGCCTCCTCTCTGGCGGGTCTTAAGTTTATTTAGATTTTCTTTTTTTACTTTTTATCTCTCTCATACCTTGAAAGGCTCATTTATATTAAAGAGTTCGATATCATAGCATTTTTCAAATAAGTATGTTTTAAGTTTTTTCTTGAATTGCACCACATCTTCACTGTCTTTGAGTAGCAATGATAATTCATTATATAATCTTGGAACACTATATTGATAGGTTCTACTACCTATATTTCGATTAGATCTTGGTTCATGCAGTCTATACTTTTTTTTTTTTTTTAAGATTCTCCACCCACGGATGGGTGGGACGGGTCATGGAGGACCCATCTAGTCTATACTTGTCATTTGCATGTCTCACTGTGATTTTTGTTCCAAGTTCAAAAGGGACTAAATACTCATGTAAGTATTTCGGTTCTCCAGTCTTTAATGTCTTGTAGGTTAGCAAACAGATTCTGTTTACAATTCTTGCTTTTATCGGCAGCCAATGCAATTCAATCAGTGTCGGTGTAATTCTTTGACGTCGCTGTGTGTCTTTTATTAATCTTGCTGCTTTATTTTGAATGATCTGAAGTTTTTTAATAAATTGTTGGGCAAACCATAGTAAAGGGAATTGCAATAATCCAATCTAGATATTATATGGCTATGAACAAGCGTATTTAGGGTATCTTCATTTAAATACTTTTTGATAAATGCAATATTTCTAAGATAATAATTA
Organism: Halocaridina rubra; assembly: GCA_037179515.1. Lineage (NCBI taxonomy): Eukaryota > Metazoa > Arthropoda > Malacostraca > Decapoda > Atyidae > Halocaridina > Halocaridina rubra. The sequence continues at coordinate 6,983 of JAXCGZ010016641.1, forward strand.
CATGTTATAAATCTAAATTTATGCTTTTTACTATTTTTTACTGTTTTATTACTCTTAGGCTAGGAAATACTTGTTCTATCAATAAAATAATGAAAATTTCAATATGTACTATCTTACGTAGGTTCGCCCCTTTTCGTTTTCCGAAACGCTGATACCGGTATCGTATTTTACATGGTGCAATACTGTTAGTATTTATGTTTTTTTACTATATTTTACTGTTTTATTATTATTAGGCTAAGAAATATGTTCTTTTATCAGTAAAATCATGAAACTACTGGAAATATAAATATATATGCTAACTCACGTAGGTGCGACCCCAATACATTGTACGCTATCCGACACTATTTCACATGATGCAATACTGTGAGTTATATATCTAAATTTATGTTTTTTTACTATATTTTACTGTTTTATTATTCGTAGGCTGGGAAATAAATATTTTTTTATCAATTAAACAATGAAATATGTTTTTTTCAATAAAAAAAATTAAAATAATAAAAAAATTTATTTTTTTAATGTTTTAATATTTTTGCATATACCCCCCCCAAAAAAAAATCGCGATACAGTGAATTCGCGAGGCAAGAAACGCGATAGAGCGAAGGATCACTGTGTATATATATATATATATATATATATATATATATATATATATATATATATATATATATATATATATATATATATATATACACCTAGTTCTCAGAAATGACGCTTAAATCAAAAATTGCGTGAAAAAACGAGTCATTTTCCATAGGAAACAATGATAAAGGTCATAGATACGTTCCACAACCATACATAGACACACTATGCCAAATATATAAGAAAAGTATAACATATTTTATAAGTACATAAGAAAGAAGAAAGACCTGTAGTTATTTATATTAACATGCAAATAGTGAATAGTATAAAGATATACAGATTTACCGAACAGTAAACAAATTAAAGCACTCTATTATGCGGTGGGCAACAAGCATACACTGGGACGTGCATGGTGGCGGTGAGCATAATGAAGCAAACGTTTTGCTGCCTAAATAACAGCTGATGCACCCTCGCACACTATTTACCTGACAATATTATATCGAAAGTTTGTTTACTTTGTTCTTAATGCTTTTTTTCAACTTTCTTCATAATATTCGATCGCACAAAGCGGTAGAAGAGGAGGAGGATGCGGAAGAATGAACCTCTATCGTCAAACGTTTTGTCACATATCCGTATCAGCTGATGCACCCTCGCACATTATTTCCCTGACGATATTATATCGAAAATATGTTTGCTGTTTGTTCTTAATGTTTTTTTTTCAATTTTCTTCATAGTATTCGATCGCATTAAGCGGTAGAGGAGGAGAAGGATGCGCGAGAATAAACCTCTATCAGCAAATGCTTTGCTACTTCCATATCAGCTGATGCTCCCTCGCACACTATTTCTCTGACGATATTATATTGAATATATGTTTGTGTGCTGTTCTTAATGCTTTTTTCAATTTTTTTCATAATATCTGATCGCATTAAGTGGTAAAAGAGGAGGAGGATGGCGGAAAAGTGCGTCTGAGGCGGTAGATATTTTACTAAAATAAAATTTTTATTTTTCGAAATTTTTTGCATGAGGGTTATTCGCGAATTTCGTATTTTTTCACTATTATTTTTTAGGGGCATTATTGCAATTTTGCGGTTAAAAAAACACGGAAAAAATTAATAAGGTGTACATATATATATATATATATATATATATATATATATATATATATATATATATATATATATATATATATATATATATATATATATATATATATATATATATATATATATATATATATATATATATATATATATATATATATATATATATATATATATATATATATTTTCCATGAGTGTGACACCGGGGACAGGCAGAGACTGCCCTCATCAATTAAGGCCCGGGCACGAGAAAATTCCAAGACGAAGGAAAAGAAAAAGGTTAAGGAAAAGGCAAAGATGAGGTAATGTCACACAAAGGAAAACGACAGTCAGAAAAAAACAGTCAAAGTACAGAGGACTTTGAAGGATGAAAGGTCATAAGAATTAGGAGAGACAGAAGGAGGAAGAGAGTTCCAGAGTCTGGAGGTAGATGGGAAGATGCAGTAGCTGCACCAACCAATCCGCGAGCTACATAACTCCACGCAGTACCTGTGAGATGAGACCTCTTGGCAAGTGTTACGCAGCCTTGGCAGTGGAGGAGGGATGCAACTTGCCAACTCATCAGAGCAGCGATGGAAGTAGTAGCGACAGAAAAGCGAAAGGGAAGATACCTAACGGCGAAGAGAGAGAGAATCCAGGTTAGAAGTAAGAAAAGGATAATTAATGAGTCTGACTGCCTTAGATTTCCTATAAAATGTAGGAAAAGCCCATTAAATAACACAACAAATATATATATATATATATATATATATATATATATATATATATATATATATATATATATATATACACAGCATGCAGTGAACCCTCGCTATATTGCGGTTCATCTTTTGAGAATGCAGTGCATCGCATTTTTTTTTGGCGAGATTTTTATTTTTTCTGGGTATATGCAAGAATATTAAAATATTAAAAAATTTAAATTTTCAGTATTTTCATTATTTTATAGAAAAAAAATCTCATTATTTTATTGATAAAAGAAAGTATTTCCCAGCCTATGAATAATAAAACACTAAAAAATAGCAAAAGAAACAAATTTAAATATAACTCTGCACCACAGAAAGTACGATACTGGTATCGGAGTTTCGGAAAACGCAAAGGGTCGCACCTACATGAGCTAATACATATTAAAATTTCCAGTATTTTCATTATTTTATTGATAAAAAACAAGTATTTCCTAGCCAAAGAATAATAGAACAGAAAAATATAGTAAAAAAAAAAAACAAATTTAAACATGCAACTCACAGTACAGCATCACGTAAAATATGATACCAGTATCGGCGTTTTGGAGAACGAAAATGGTCGCACCTAAGTGAGCTAGCACATATTTAAATTTCAAGTATTTTCATTATCTTATTGATGAAAAAAAGTATTTTCTAGCCTAAAAATAATAAAACAGCAAAAAATAGTAAAAAACATAAATTTAAACATGTAACTCACAGTATTGCACAATGTAAAATATTGTAAGATAGCGTACACTGTATTGGCGTCTTAGTAAACGCAAAGGGTCGCACCTACGTGAGATAGTACGTGGGATGCTATAGGCTGAAAGGGTGGGAGACGACAAATCACATAAATGTTTCTCTGTATGTTCTGTATAATGGGGTCAGACTGGCTAATTGATTGAAGCTTCATTCTCTCAGCATCTTGCATTGTTTCACCTGAACCGTTCAGTCTACTCCCGTGTGCGCCGTTTGCGTTGTTCTTCTTAATATGTTGTGCTTGTTATTTTGAAAGACTTTCGTATTTCAACCTTTGCAATGCCTCCCAAGCGTCCTTCATCTTCTACGGCTTCTGGTAGTAAGCCTAAGCGGTAATGGAAGATGTTGAACATAACAGAAAACGTAAACTGTTAGATATGCTGAAGGAAGGAAGTTCGTGGATGTCGGCCGCCATTTCGGCATCAACGAATCTAATGTTCGATACATCAAAAAGGACGAGGCAAATATCAGGAAAACAGCTACTATTTCTTTTAATAAAGCAGCGAAAAGGGTCGTAACACCCCTCAATAAGATAATAGTGCGGATGGAATCTGCTTTAACCCTGTGGATTGCAAATTGCAGGAAGAACAACATCAGCTTAGACACCAATATCATACAAACAAAGGCAAAGAAGCTGTACGAGACAGTCGCTACAAATAAACCCGACGATGCCAGTGGCAACCATGAGGAGGAGGAGAGAGAAGAAGATATCGACGGCACACAACCAGGACTGTCTAGTGATTCTCCACCAAGGAAACAATCATTCCTTGCAAGCAAGGGATGGTTCGCAAAATTTCAAAAACATTTGGCCTAAAGAGCTTTTTGGTGTATGGTGAAGCTGCCTCTGCAGATACAGCTGCACTGAAGATTATGTGAACAACGACTTTAAGAAAATTATTGAGGAAGGCGAATATGCTCCTAAACAAGTCTTTAACATGGATGAGACTGGGTTATTATGGAAGAGAATGCCGTCTCGCACTTTTCTCTTCAAGCAAGAAGCTAATGCCACGGGATTTAAAGCGCATAAGACCGCATTACCCTTGTAATGTGCGGGAATGATGCGGGCTTCGTGTTAAAGCCCGGGCTTATCTACAAGTCTAAGACCCCTAGGCCTTTGAAGAACAAGAATAAGAATCTGCTGCCAGTGCACTGGATGCATAACCCTAAGGCCTGGATCACGAAAAGCCTCACATCAGACTGGTTTTACCAATGCTTTATCCCAAAGGTCAGAGTTTATCTTGAGGAGAAGGGCCTTGAATTTAAAATCCCTCTTTTGATGAGTAATGCTTGTGGCCACGCAACCGATCTCCAATATGACGGTGTTCAAGTAGAGTTCCTGCCACCGAATACGACATCACTGATTCAGCCTATGGATCAAGGTGTTATTCGTGCGTTCAAGGCCCTCTACACACGAAATGCCCTGGCAAACCTGGTTAACTCCATGGATGTGGACAAAGAATTCGTACTGCAGACGTACTGGCGTAACTACACGATTGCTACATGCCTTCAAAATATTCAGAAAGCAATCAAAGAGATGAAGCCGGCCACAATCGATGCCAGCTGGAAGAAACTGTGGCCCGAAGTCATCTACAACTACAAGGGATTTGCTCCAGACGAAGTCCATAACTCAGCAGTTGCGAAAGCTGTGAAGTTGGCTGCATATCTAGGAGCAGAAGGCTTTAAAGATATGACTCACGAAGACGTGAATGAACTGATCAACTGCCAATCGCAGCCTTAGTCTGATGAAGATTTGGAGGATATGACAAAATCAGCGAGTGAAGAAGAGGAAGAAGAACAACCAGAGGAAACGCTTGAATAAGTCGAAGAACCTGGACTTACACTCAAAAGTCTGACAGCCATGTATATACATGTGAAAGCACTCCAACAACTGTCCAAGGAGCATGACGATAAAATGGTTCGTTCGGTGAACTTATGCAATATTATCGACGAAGCCATGAGTCCTTACAAGACCATCTTCGCAAAAATGAAGAAACAGCAACAGCAACTCCCCATTACAATGTTCTTCTCTAGCAAAAGGCAGCCGTAAAGCTGTCATTGGCTGTGAAATATGTGGCAATGGAGTATGTACACGTCATCATCACCTCATTCACGGTAAATTTACCTATCATGTTCATATAAATTTATGCTTGCACGCTGTTATTAATAAAGTAAAGGGTGGTTTGTTAACAGTGCAGGAAGGGTTTATACAGTGAAGGTAAAAATAAAGGTAAAATACCTATGTATATATTGTGCTATAATTCGTGAATTTTCACCTATCGCAGCCGGTCCCGGAACCGAACCCCCGCGATAAATGAGTGAGCATTGTGTGTATATATATATATATATATATATATATATATATATATATATATATATATATATATATATATATATATATATATATATATATATATATATATATATATATATATATATATATATATTGGCATTTATTATCCTACTAGGAAGCTACGGCATTACCAAGCCAATTTTCACTAATTTCCTTTCTGAACCTAAATTTAGCAAGCTTAAATCCATTACGAATTCTGGTTGGATCATGAATTTTTTAAACTTTATTAATTATCACCCTTGTAATGACCAGCCAGATGTGAAGAGATTATAAAAGCTGTGTAATGAATCTCCAGCTCTCTGCTGGGTTTTAATATACCTCTGCATTACTTTCATAATGTCTATT
>JAXCGZ010016642.1:7500-12792 GCA_037179515.1 Halocaridina rubra
CAATGTAGTGTACTAAATTGTTGCCCCCTTCACACTCACATAAATGGCATTTTGAGTGTTCTGGGTGCTTTCTACCAGTTTTCTCGCAATTCACCTCCCATATATTTCTATAACCAAGTCTTATACGGGCAGCAACTCTATCACAGTCACCTGTAAGCATTTTACCCATGCTGTATTTGTGTCTCAGCCTTCTGAAGTTTTCATAATGTTGGATCGAACAGCTGCTTACATGTTGTGTGAGTGTAGAAAGTTCTTGCTCTTCCATAATCTCATTATACAACATTGTTTTAAACTGAGTCAGTGTGGTTATAGATTCAGACACTGAACTCTCAGTTGCCATTTTTGCCAGCCTGTCAGCCTTTTCATTACCTACTATCCCAACATGGGAGGGTACCCATGAAAACTTAACTTGGAGTTTAAGTTTTGCGCAATCAATAAGAGCCTCTTGAATTTCAGCCATGTGAGTTTTGTAGGAGCTTTTTAATGATCTCAGTGACAGAAGCGCACTCTGCGAGTCACAGAATATGATAGCATTTCTCCTAGCACTGAGAACATGTTCAATAGCAAGTTTTAGACCAACAATTTCACATTCGGTGATTGATGACCATTTTGGCATACTCAGTGCTTTGTCAAATATTTGCTGCCCTTCAAAATTTTCATAAACTATAATGCTGCACCCAGACCCTCCTGTACTGCTTGTGTGAGACCCATCAGTGTAAATGCAGAGTGTTTCATTGTTAGTTGGGAAACTAGTTTCAATAAAGGCTTCAATTTCATCTAACCATTGATGTTTTTTAATAATTGGAGCAACATTCGGACCAGATGATAATATTGGAAAGAGAATTTCTGGCCCAATCCTCTTGCAAGGATTTATTAATCGTTCAGGACCACTCTCAGTAAAGAGTGTTACATTATGTTTTTTTGTCTCATTGGTTATAAGCTTAAATACTTTGGGGTGAATTTGTCTTTCATACTGTATGTTACTTTTTATTAGTGATTTAATGATTGTTGGCGCTGACTGCGGCCCTTGCAAATGACCAGCATTACATGGATGAGGCTGAGCTGATTTCGCTAATTTAACTCCAAATATCACAGCTGACTGTTTGATATGTTCTATCAAAGGTGGGAGGTTTAATTCATGTTGCATATTTATAATTCTGGTGCTCATAGGGCAGCCAAGAATAATCCTCATAGCTTTGTTCTGAATTTTTTCTAGGGGTCTTAAGATAGAGGTAGTCATAGTACAGAGCTGCAGGGTGTGATAGTCGACTAATGACCTGACATATGCGAGATAGAAAGTTCGGCATATGTTAATTCCAACACCAGATACCCTATTGGCAAGAAGCTTTAACGGTCTGAGTCTCTGTTGCAGTCTTTCACACAAATCTTTGACATACTCTGTGTGAGGGGGAGAAGGAACTGGTATTCCCAAATATTTGTGATTTTCGCACACCTTAACCATTTGATTGCTTAATACAAGGTGAGGCTCTTGCGAGATACTGGAAAAGTACTTTGTTTTTGGAGTTGAAATGACAAGACCAATGTCTTTTGATACTTGAGAAAATTCATTAAGTATTATTTGCATATCATTGGCAGAAGGTGCCCTTATACATATGTCGTCTGCATAACATATGATGGTGCATTCATCATTTGGTAGTCTGAGAGACTTGAGAAGCTTATCCATTAAGATGTTAAAGAGAAGGGGAGACAGAACTCCTCCCTGAGGAGTTCCCAGTGTAAATTCCTTTTCACTGGAAGTAAGATATCCTTTATAGTACACTTTAGAGGTTCGACTACTTAGGTAGCATCTAATTAGTTGCAGTAGTTTACCTTTGACCCCTAAAGTTGCTAAATGATCCAAAATAACGGTTCTGTTTGCAATATCAAAGGCATTTTGCAAATCTAGAAAAACAGTGACTTCAGAGCAGTGCTCAACATTCATAAATTCTACAAAACAGTCTTTGGTACTTTTTCCTTTCATAAATCCATACAAATTATTTGATAATTTTCCCTCGAGTGTGAAATCAAGTCTGTTAAGAATGACTCTCTCAAAGGCTTTGCAGAAGCAGGATGTCAGAGAGATAGGTCTTAATTTTGTACTTTCTTTTTTTGGAATTGGAATAATAATGCTTTTTTTCCATTGTTCTGGAAGTGTGCCCTCATTATAAATAGTGCTGAATAAAAACTGAATTGGATTAATACCATTACAAATATCATCATTAAGATCTCGGATTACTTGGTACGTAATGCCATCCTCACCCGGAGAGGTGCTCTTCCCATGGGAGAGAGCAAAGTCCAACTCATTTTTGGTTATGTAGTCAATGAATCTGTCCTCTTCCATTGTTCTTGCACAGGATAATTCTATGTTCATCATTCTTTCAAAGTCAAGATTTCTTAATCGTTGTTGAATATCGCAAGGAAGGTTTTCAAAGGAAGATGTCTTAGAGTATTGTAAGAGAAGTTCTTCAGCAAGAGTTTGGGAATCATTTGTTTGTGACACACTGATGTTTTTGCCAACCAGAGCATTAATTGACTGCCAGATTTTAGAACTACTCGTATGAGCATTGATAGACTGTAGGAAGTTTTGAAAGTGCTTAATTCGGACATCACTTTTAAGCTCACGGTACTCTCGTAGAGTAAGTAGCAGATTTTCAAGAGTGGTTGCATTGTTGTCCCTTTTATACATATCAACTGCACTGTCTACCTGTTTTTTAAATGTGTTTAGCTTGTTATCTTCTGTCCAATTGTTTTTCTTCTTGATTGCCTTGTGTTTAGGCTTGTGTATGTAAGTTCTATGGAATAAATATATCCGTTCTATTAAGAGATCATAGATTTCTTGGCCTGTAATGGTCTGAATATCTATATTTTCAAATGTAGAAGCCATAAAAGAGCGAAAAGGGGCAACGAATTCAATAGGAATATTTATCTGCTTTCGTTTATGTGCTTGACAAATGCCGGAATCGAGTAGGAATGTGCTCTCAAGTGCAAAATGGTCAGACAATAGATCGTCTATTCTTCTGCAAGTAAAGTCTTTCCCATATTCTAAACCATGATAAAATATGTAGTCTAGTCTACCACCTCTAAGGTGGGTACGCAAACGTGGTCCTAGTAAGGTAAAATTGTTATCACTAATAAACTCATAGAGCCGTCTGCCATTGTAATTACAGATGTTATCAGATGTTTCTGCAAATTCTTTGTGCCTTGCATTAAAATCTCCAGCGAATATAATGTTCTCATACATAAGGGGATGTGGTAATTTTGCTTCATTGAAGGCATCAGTTCCAATATATGTATTACAAACATAAAAAGGATTGGTTTTGACATTTATTTTGAAAAGCATATATGTGACATTCTTGTTATCCTCACCATCATTACTTGGATTAGTGCTGGTTTCGATTAACTGATGGGGAATGCAGTTACTAATATAAGTGGTGAGGCCTTGCTTACTATCAAGCGAATATTTGGAATAGCCTCTTATGTTGCACAACTGATGAGAGTGCAAACTTTCTTGCAGACATACAAATGTTGGTTTCTCTTTTTTAACATAGTGCAAAATATCCACAAATCTTTTCTTCAAAGAATGAATATTGAAAGTTAAGATTTTGTAATGCATGAAAAGATCAGAACGCATAATTAGGGCCTTGATAACAAGAATTACAGTAATAATCACAAAAGTAATGAGTACAGTAACAATCACCAGTGTCACAACAACAGTTATGGTAACTGTTATGAGAATGATGATTCACACATACAAGCATACACATATATATGTGCACATACCTGCATATATATATGCAGACACATGCACACACACACATGCACACATGAAAATACCTAATTATAGTAATAATCATGAAGTTAATGATTATAATAACAATCACTAGTGTCACAACAGTATTCATACCAACAGCTATAGGAATAGTGATAGACATATACATGCATACCCGTATATATGTACATGTACCTGCACACATGTATGCACATACATGCACACACACAGATGCATACATACAAATACTTGTATACTCACATGCAAACATGCATACATATACATGCACACAAATACACATGTGCACATGAGCATGAATGAATACCCATGTATGCACACTTACATACATGAACACATGAATACACATACACACAAACATCAGTACAGTAATATACTTATGCATGTTTGCATAAGCATGCATATGCACAGAATATTTTTGTACATATGTGCACAGAGCAGCACACGACCACATACATACAAATACACACGTGTGTATGCTCACATACACATGTGTGTACGTATACATCGATACATACATGCAGACGTACTTCCATGTACACTCGTATACATACATGCAGTCAAATATACACAAACATACGCACACACGTATATGCATATACATATACATATACACATACACCCACATACCTACATACATGAGAATCTCCTTATATATGCATGCACATGCACACACACACACATATCTATTTATGAAGAAAAGGTATGACATAGAGATAAGAGACAGGTTCATTGTAGTAAGAAGGGTGTGATTAATTAGAAAGAAAGAAAAAAAATTAAAGAATAGAAAGTTGGGAGAGTGATATCTGCATCTAATTATCTGCAGTGTTAAGGAATTTTACCTGTTCAAGTATGAGGGCTTTACCTTTGTCTTTAGCAGCTCGTGATATTCGGGTTCTTTGAGCTATTTCCTTGTCACTGCCATTATCATTTTGAGATGATATAGGACAAACCTTAAATGATTCATTTGTCATGTTTTCAAGCTGAATCATTAATGTAGCTACTTGCTCTTTTAAGTTTTTGAGCATCTTTTCATAGGAGTTATTTTTGCACTGTAGTTCTCGGTCGTTATCTCTGATAGTTTGTTCATTCACTGCTACAATTTGTTCATTCACTGCTACGATTTGTTCCTTCACTGCTACAATTTGTACCTGAACTGCTTCATCTGTAGTTGTCAGTGATGATTCACCCTCGGCAGATCCTGTATCTTGGCTCTCCGAGGTGATACTATCTTCATTCTGCTGGGAACAGTTATGCTCCCACATATTTTCAGTGACTGTGCCACATCGTGAGCAAGTCCGGGACCGAGGAGTTGTTGTGATGGGCCCAGCAGTCTCTGCTGAACATTTTTGATAAGTGTGCCCCTTCTGGCAATAGAGGGAGCGCTGGATGTTGGCTGAAGATTTTTCTTGCACTTTGAGGATAGGGGAATCTTTAATCCCTGGAAGAAGGACGAGTTCTTCTGGAGGATTGACTTCAATTGATTTCCGCATCATCTTTAGAGT
>JAXCGZ010016643.1:0-7500 GCA_037179515.1 Halocaridina rubra
ACTTTTTCAGTGTAAGAGTAATTGATAATTGGAATTCGCTAAACGAGGAGGTAGTTAATGCTATCTCAATCAATAGTTTTAAGGACAGGTATGATAAGTATCACTAAGTCCAAAATGGAACCGATCAGGAGACGGGAAGATGCGAGCTTTGGGCTCTTTCCCGTAAACACAATTAGGTAATTACACACACACACACACACACACACACACACACACACACACACACACACACACACACACACACACACACACACTTTTCCACAGCTTTAACAGAGGAAAACTGAAGGTAAAAGAACAGGTTTTAAGGCTAAAGAGAGCGGATGGAAGCATCACTGAGACGGATGAAGAGATCTGCAAAGAATTGAACAAGGAGTTTCAGTCAGTATTTACAGTAGAAAATACCCCCACCCCCTCAGATTGCAGAGATAGAAGCTCAAGGGCCGGTATTAGAGAACATCAACCTTACAGCCACAGAGGTATGCAAAGCGCTGATGGATTTAGATATTCATAAAGCTACAGGTCCCGATGACATATCCCCTCATGTGCTTAAAAAATGCGCAAACACAATATCAGTGGCACGAAGTATCATATTTAAGGAGTCACTGGAGTCGGGGGAGATTCCAAGATGCTGGAAACAAGCAAATGTGATACCTATCTTCAAAAAGGGAAGGAGGGATACGGCTCTGAACTATAGACCAGTTTCCTTGACCAGCATAGTTTGCAAAGTTATGGAGAAACTACTAAGGAAACATATCTCTCTTCACTTGGAATCCTTCAACTTTTTGTCAGTGAGGCAACATGGCTTCAGAGAAGGTAGATCAACAGTAACAAACTTATTAGAATTTTATGATGAGGTAAGCCAAATCTTACAGGAAAGAGAGGGCTGGGCAGATTGCATATTCCTAGACTTCCAGAAGGCGTTTGACACTGTTCCACATGGGAGACTTATTAGGAAGCTGCAATCAATGGCTAGAATAGGTGGAAATGTTTTGGAATGGATAAAAACTTACTTAGAAGGAAGGGAACAGAGGGTTAGAGTAAGACACTCAGTGTCTGAATGGAGAAGAGTTAGTAGTGGAGTTCCACAGGGTTCAGTTTTAGGGTCACTTTTGCTCCTTGTATATGTAAATGACCTACCAGAGTCTGTAAATTCATTCATGAATATGTTTGCAGATGATGCAAAGATTGTGAAGAAAGTAAAAAACGAGAACAATGGTAGAGAACTTCAGGAGGATCTAAATAATCTGCATGAGTGGTCAGAAAAGTGGCTAATGAAATTCAATACTTCAAAATGTAAGGTAATGAGAATGGGTACAAGTGCAAGAATGCCCAAGCTTGACTACTCGGTGGCTGGAGTACAACTTCAAGAGACAGAAAATGAGAGAGATGTAGGAGTAAACATACTGGCAGATTTGTCTCCAGAAATACATATAAATGGCATAGTAAGGGCAGCATATGCATTCTTATCAAATGTAAGGGTAGCCTTCAGGCACATGGACAAGGAAATGTTCAGAAATATTTATGTAACCTATGTGAGGCCAAACTCGAATATGCAGCCCCCTTTTGGAATCCGCACTTGAAATCCGCACTTGAAAAAGCACATAGCTAAGCTTGAAAAAGTTCAAAGACATGCCACGAAACTGGTGCCAGAAATACGCAATCTCAGTTATGATGAGAGGCTGAGGGAATTAGACTTACCATCACTGGAAGCTAGAAGAGTGAGGGGGGATATGGTGACAGTCTTTAAATTCCTTCATGGTTATGATAGAGTGGATAGGGATCGATATTTTGATATGGCTGGCTCTAGAACTAGAGGTCATAGTTTGAAGCTTCGTAAGAAAACTTCTTCGCAGGATGTAAGGAAATACTTTTTCAGTGTAAGAGTAGTTGATAATTGGAATTGGCTAAGCGAGGAGGTAGTTAATGCTATCTCAATCCATAGTTTTAAGGACAGGTATGATAAGTATCACTAAGTCTAAAATGGAACCGATGAGGAGACGGGAAGATACGAGCTTTGGGCTCTTTCCCGTAAACACAATTAGGTAATCACAATTAGGTAATCACAAAAATATCCACTTGTCAACAGTACTGAGTTAAGTTGCCAAGTAGTACAGCTGTCTTATTTTCTACATTTTTTTGTTTTTGCTTTTCTTTTAGCTTTCTCTTTTACTATTTTTTTTTGTATATATATTTAGTTAAATGTAAAGTCTAATCTTGTGATAACATACCTTGGTTAGCAAGTGAGTTTATCAGTTAGGAAGAATATATAGCAGAAACAGGTGGGTGCCACCTCAGACACAGGTTCGAATTTTTCCTTCAGGTTTGACTTTTGTCTTGTTGCATTTTTTTTTCTTTTTCTTTTTATCCTTAAATTACCATGGTCAAGTTTTTAAGTTAAGATGTGTGTTACCAGAAAAGAGATAAACTGAGTTACTAAATAGCACTTATATGGAGATATAAAAATTCGGTGTGAAGCTTAATTAAAAGTTTTTCTCTTTTTTTTTTCCTCTTTCTCGTCTTCTTTCTATATTCTGTGAGAGGGAGAACATAAAAATGACGCCATCTCTGTCCTAAACCTCTCCCATCCATGGGTCGGTAGGAGGGGTAGCCATCAGGAGACTCAAACAGAAAATCAAGAATTTAGAGGAAATGGTTATAAGCCTTGATGATAAAATTCAGAATATGGATGGAGAAATGAAAGAGAATGAAACACTCAGAGAGCAAATAAGATCTTTGGAGGAAGCAAATAAAGCACAAGGGCAGGAGAGAAAGGAACTAGAAAAAAGAATAAAGAAGCTGGAAGGGGAAAGGAGTCAACTAGAATCTAGACTTTCTAAACAAGAAGATAAAAACAAACAGCTGAATGACAACCTAAAGGAATTAGATGTTAGTTCACTGCTCTCTTCTGAGAGAGACGAGATTGCTGCTTGGAATGTCCAGATTAAGGAAAACATTGAACAGTTCAGAAAAGAGTTCCAGGAGCTGAATATGGAAAATGATGCCATGAAAACTTCCTTTGCTGATGCACTAAAGGGGAATGTGGCAGCAAAAGAGGCTGTAAAGGTGGTGGCACTGGAAAACATACAAACAGTTGACTATAAAGAGACAGTAATCGAAAAAATGAAAGACGTTGTGATGGAAAGGGCAAACCCACTCATCAGACAGGCACTTGATAAGGAGAAGACAGTGGTAATCTCAGGCATAAGCGAGTCGCAGGAGCCAACATGGCAGGGAAGACTTGAAGAAAATAAAGCTAGGGTTGTAGACCTGATAAGAAAGCTTGGAGTAGTATGTGGTCCTGAGGATATTGTAAACATACACCAACTAGGTAAATATTCGAGGGAAGGAAAGCCGAGACCAACAAAAGTAACCTTTGAGAGAGGGGAAACATGTAGGGAAATATTGTTGAGAAAAAAAAGTCTAAAAGACCTTCAAGAATTCAAAGAAGTGTTCATTAGACAATACAGAACACAGGAAGAGATGGGAAAGATCAAAAACTTGTTGCAAGAGGCAAGAAGGTTAAATGATGAAAGAAATGAAGAAGAGAAGAAAAATTTTCATTACAGAGTTCTTCCAGACAAAGGGGAGATAAAGAAGATAATGACAGAAGATCAGGGGATGGGGCCTCATTAAGATTGTTATACACAAATGCTGATGGATTAGCTGGTAAGGCAGTAGAATTAAAAGATAGGATTCACAACAGTAAGGCAGATATAGTAGCAATTACAGAGACTAAGTTGAGTGAGGACATAAACAGTGTCACAGTTTTTCCTAAGGGCTTCAGAATACTAAGGGTTGAAAGATCTGAAAGGACTGGTGGAGGGATAGCACTGCTCATAAGTGAAAGGATTCAAGTTGAAGAAATAAACTTGGCTATAGAAAGTGAGTTCAAGGAATTTCTTGTTGCTCGCATAAATACTGGGTCAGAGAGCATTATAATAACTGTTGTATACAACCCACCAAGGAACCAAAATAGGCTTGAAGTTTATGAGGAAAGTCATATAGGTACTATTGAAGTCATAAACTCAGTTGTTAACATGGCACGGGAAAAAAAATGTAGGATTTTGATTATGGGAGACTTTAATCATAAAGAGATAGATTGGATAAATCTTGACCCACACAGTGGTGAGGACTCATTCGGGGCAAGATTCCTAAATTGTGTACAAGGGAATTTCCTACACCAACATGTAATGGAACCAACAAGGGTCAGGGGTGGGGATTAGCCATCACTACTTGATCTAGTGTTCACAGATAATGTGTTGGATATTGAAAATATTGAGTATGAACCACCAATTGGAAAGAGTGACCACTGTGTGTTGTTGATGGAGTATATCATTGAAGATATTCTTCCTGAGAGTAGAGGCACTGAGGACATGAGGAGGAACTATCGGAAAGGAGATTACATCAAAATGAATGAGCTTTTTGCAGTTATTGACTGGAGAACCTTATTTTACAACAAATCTGTACAAGAAATGTATGACATCTTTTGTGAGAAATATGGGAAGATAGTAGATTGCTGCATACCTGTCACCAAAGTAGGTGTAATTCATGCCAGAGAGAAATGGTTCGATAATGGGTGTAAAAGAGCTAAGGAGCGGAGAGACAAAGGCTGGAAAAGGTATAGGAGGAGGAAAAACATAAATGCCTGGCAAACCTACAAAAGAGCAAGAAATGACTACCTAAGTAAAAGGAGAGAGGCAGAGAGAGACTATGAGAGGGACATCACCAGGAAGGCTAAAGAAAATCCCAAGCTTTTCCACAGCTTTATCAGAGGAAAACTGAAGGTAAAAGAACAGGTTTTAAGGCTAAAGAGAGCGGATGGAAGCATCACTGAGACGGATGAAGAGATCTGCAAAGAATTGAACAAGGAGTTTCAGTCAGTATTTACAGTAGAAAATACCCCACCCCCTCAGATTGCAGTGATAGAAGCTCAAGGGCCGGTATTAGAGAATATCAACCTTACAGCCACAGAGGTATGCAAAGCGCTGATGGATTTAGATGTTCATAAAGCTACAGGTCCCGATGACATATCCCCTCATGTGCTTAAAAAATGCGCAAATACAATATCAGTGGCACTAAATATCATAGTTAAGGAGCCACTGGAGTCGGGGGAGATTCCAAGATGCTGGAAATAAGCAAATGTGATACCTATCTTCAAAAAGGGAAGGAGGGATACGGCTCTGAACTATAGACCAGTTTCCTTGACCAGCATAGTTTGCAAAGTTATAGAGAAACTACTAAGGAAACATATCTCTCTTCACTTGGAATCCTTCAACTTTTTGTCAGTGAGGCAACATGGCTTCAGAGAAGGTAGATCAACAGTAACAAACTTATTAGAATTTTATGATGAGGTAAGCCAAATCTTACAGGAAAGAGAGGGCTGGGCAGATTGCATATTCCTAGACTTCCAGAAAGCGCTTGACACTGTTCCACATGGGAGACTTATTAGGAAGCTGCAATCAATGGCTAGAATAGGTGGAAATGTTTTGGAATGGATAAAAACTTACTTAGAAGGAAGGGAACAGAGGGTTAGAGTAAGACACTCAGAGTCTGAATGGAGAAGAGTTAGTAGTGGAGTTCCACAGGGTTCAGTTTTAGGGCCACTTTTGTTCCTTGTATATGTAAATGACCTACCAGAGTCTGTAAATTCATTCATGAATATGTTTGCAGATGATGCAAAGATTGTGAAGAAAGTAAAAAACGAGAACAATGGTAGAGAACTTCAGGAGGATCTAAATAATCTGCATGAGTGGTCAGAAAAGTGGCTAATGAAATTCAATACTTCAAAATGTAAGGTAATGAGAATGGTTACAAGTGCAAGAAGGCCCAAGCTTGACTACTCGGTGGCTGGAGTACAACTTCAAGAGACAGAAAGTGAGAGAGATCTAGGAGTAAACATACTTGCAGATTTGTCTCCAGAAATACATATAAATGGCATAGTAAGGGCAGCATATGCATTCTTATCAAATGTAAGGGTAGCCTTCAGGCACATGGACAAGGAAATGTTCAGAAATATTTATGTAACCTATGTGAGGCCAAAACTCGAATATGCAGCCCCCTTTTAGAATCCGCACTTGAAAAAGCACATAGCTAAGCTTGAAAAAGTTCAAAGACATGCCACGAAACTGGTGCCAGAAATACGCAATCTCAGTTATGATGAGAGGCTGAGGGAATTAGACTTACCATCACTGGAAGCTAGAAGAGTGAGGGGGGATATGGTGACAGTCTTTAAATTCCTTCATGGTTATGATAGAGTGGATAGGGATCGATATTTTGATATGGCTGGCTCTAGAACTAGAGGTCATAGTTTGAAGCTTCGTAAGAAAACTTCTTTGCAGGATGTAAGGAAATACTTTTTCAGTGTAAGAGTAGTTGATAATTGGAATTGGCTAAGCGAGGAGGTAGTTAATGCTATCTCAATCCATAGTTTTAAGGACAGGTATGATAAGTATCACTAAGTATAAAATGGAACCGATGAGGAGACGGGAAGATGCAAGCTTTGGGCTCTTTCCCGTAAACACAATTAGGTAATAACACACACACACACACACACACACACACACACACACACACACACACACACACACACACACACACACACACACTCCTTCATGGTTATGATAGAGTGGATAGGGATCGATATTTTGATATGGCTGGCTCTAGAACTAGAGGTCATAGTTTGAAGCTTCGTAAGAAAACTTCTTTGCAGGATGTAAGGAAATACTTTTTTCAGTGTAAGAGTAGTTGATAATTGGAATTGGCTAAACGAGGAGATAGTTAATGCTATCTCAATCCATAGTTTTAAGGACAGGTATGATAAGTATCACTAAGTATAAAATGGAACGGATCAGGAGACGGGAAGATACGAGCTCTGGGCTCTTTCCCGTAAACACAATTAGGTAATCACAATTAGGTAATCACCTTATTTTACAACAAATCTGTACAAGAAATGTATGACATCTTTTGTGAGAAATATGGTAAGATAGTAGATTGCTGCATACTTGTCACCAAAGTAGGTGTAATTCATGCCAGAGAGAAATGGTTCGATAATGGGTGTAAAAGAGCTAAGGAGTGGAGAGACAAATGCTGGAAAAGGTATAGGAGGAGAAAAAACATAAATGCATGGCAAACCTACAAAAGAGCAAGAAATGACTACCTAAGTAGAAGGAGAGAGGCAGAGAGAGACTATGAGAGGGACATCACCAGGAAGGCTAAAGAAAATCCCAAGCTTTTCCACAGCTTTATCAGAGGAAAACTGAAGGTAAAAGAACAGGTTTTAAGGCTAAAGAGAGCGGATGGAAGCATCACTGAGACGGATGAAGAGATCTGCAAAGAATTGAACAAGGAGTTTCAGTCAGTATTTACAGTAGAAAATACCCCACCCCCTCAGATTGCAGTGATAGAAGCTCAAGGGCCGGTATTAGAGAACATCAACCTTACAGCCACAGAGGTATGCAAAGCGCTGATGGATTTAGATGTTCATAAAGCTACAGGTCCTGA
>JAXCGZ010016644.1:0-12732 GCA_037179515.1 Halocaridina rubra
TCTCTCTCTCTCTCTCTCTCTCTCTCTCTCTCTCTCTCTCTCTCTCTCTCTCTCTCTCTCTCTCTCTCTCTCTCTCTCTCTCTCTCTCACTCACTCACTCACTCACTCACTCACTCACTCACTCACTCACTCACTCACTCACTCACTCACACACACACACACACACACACACACACACACACACACACAAGTAATGACGTCAAAGTAAAAGGAAAGAAAGTTAAAAAAGTGAAACAATTTTCCTCAGAGAAATATCTGAGTGCATATGTGCCAATGGCGACAAAAAAAAAAAAAGTACACAAAGACCATAGAGAGAGGCAAAAGACATGTGATAAATGGGGTCGGTTACTATTTGGCGCCACCGTTTTGGCGCCATTACTAAACAGAATATAAGTTAACACTAACCTAACCTAACCAAGCTTAGCCAAAACAGCTTAGTGCCAAAAGGGTACCGCCAAAATAGTTTAGAGATAAAAGTAGCGGTGCCGAAACGACGGTGCCAAAACGGCGGTGCCGAAACGACGGTGCCAAAACGGCGGCGCCAAATAATCCCATTCCGAGTTTAAGAACATTTGGGGTGTCAAAATCAATATGACGGGCAACAACCTGGTATTTTCACGTCTCGAGGATCATTTTGATCTAAAGGGGGGTTTACACTGTCAAACGGTTCTTCGAACGCGGTTCGACAGACAAGTGTTTGAAGTGATGTTCGAACGTGTGAACGTGTTCGACAACCAAATACCCCGTTCACACGTTCGAACATCACTTCAAACACTTGTTTGTCGAACCGCGTTCGACGAACCGTTTGACCGTGTAAACCCCCCTTAAGGGTAATTCAGCTATGCCAAGAACTCGTCAAGATGGGAGACCAATCAAGAAGCACCTTGAAATAATTTGTATGCGATCTTTTTCAAGTCAAGTTTTGATTTTGACACTTATAGGTATTCCTTACCAAAATATGTCCTCAATTCTAATTTCTTCATTAGCAAAATACACACAAAGTGAATAGACATGCAAGAGTGAATAGAGACACAGAGTGAATAGAGACAAAGAGTGAACAGAGAGATTGAAGAGAGACAGAGTAAATAGACAGAGTGAATAGACACAGAGTGAATAGAGAAAGAGTGAATAGAGACAAAGAGTGAATAGAGACAAAGAGCGAATAGAGACAAAGAGTGAATAGAGACAAAGAGTGAATAGACACACAGAGTGAATAGAGACATAGAGTGAATTGACACACAGAGTGAATAGGGACACGGAGAGAATATAGACAGAGTGAAGAGAGACAAAGAGTGAATAGAGACACACAGTGAATAGAGACACAGAGTGGATAGACACAAAGAGTAAATAGACACACAGAGTGAATAGAGACAAAGAGTGAATAGAGACACAGAGTGAATAGACAAAAAGAGTGAATAGACACACAGAGTGAATAGAGACAGAGTGAACAGACACACAGAGTGAATAGAGACAAAGAGTGAATAGAGACACAGAGAGAATAGAGACATATAGTGAATAGAGACACAGCGAATAGAGACACAGGGTGAATAGAGACACAGAGTGAATAAAGACACAGGGTGAGCAGACACACAGAGTGAATAGAAACAGAGTGAACAGACACACAGAGTGAATAGATGTCGTATGACTTCCGTCATGCTGAAGCCAGTCCGTCATGCTGAAGCCAGAATCTGAAACTTGTAACAAATCTTGAGGGGTAACGGTTGGTCGAGGGCACAGATATTTTATTACATGCCCTCACTTTTATTGAGTTTTGGGTGCAGACCACGTCTTCCCTTGGGACCACCAAGATTTATGGCTAGGCACCTGGAACTAATGTGGGAGGCTTGTTTTCTGCGGTACGGCCAATGTTTGTAGAAAGTGTCAAGGAGATATATGACCGGAACCGTGAGACTTAGCATCTGGCATCGAGTACCTGGAGAGGGTAGAAAAGGCCAGGAAGTTAGCCATTTCCTAAACCACAAGAAACACAAACATGTGGCCCGTACGTAAGTACATGCCCTGGAGAGATGCCCAATAGCTCCTCCCCGGAAGTAGTCGGGACTCCACTTCGAACCTGGCGTTGATTTGCAGGACTAGATGTCACTTGATTTCATTGGCAGGATTGGATGTCAAGCCACGCCCTGCCCCTGGGGGTATTTCAAGAACCACCCAGGGCAGACACAGTTAGTTAGAGTTAGAGACCGGGCCTTGCCAGCAGCAGAGTTAACACAGTACAGCTGAGTTAGCCTCCCCCTCTTGGGGGTAGGACTCAGGTATTAGTCGTAACAGGAACTGTAGTAATAGGAGCTCTGAGTACATAGATGTTAAAATAAGAATAAACGAAAATAAATCCTTACGTATTTTCACCAACCACGCTACCATAATTATAATAATATAACGTAGGAGCAAAACCCCTACGTCAGTGGTGACACTCGGTGGGATAATAAATCCCCTACGTCAGTGGTGGACAGCTCGGGATCAATCCACGCCGACACTTTACCGAAGAGAAAGAAGAAAAAAAAAAAATAGAAGTATAAAAAAATATATAGCATCTATGGAAGAAAAGTACAAGTGAAGAAACTTCAAGACGCTTACCAGCAGTGAGAGAGTGACACCGAGAAAGTCAGAGCTCCCCCTTCACTTACAGTATCATATTATGAGATCCAGCCACTCTCCCCCACCTCCGTATTGGCAAGGCCCCCACCCCGTGCCCTGGTTGTAAAGACGCCTCGAGTCAAAAATTCACTTTTATACCTCGACGGCGCAAATGTAAAAGACCGTGAATGTCCGTCCATAATTCCCGCGACCGACTTCCTGAAATACTTGGGTCTGCGGATGAGAAGTGACGAGTTTTTTTTTTTTTTTTTTTTTTTTTTTTTTTTTTATTTATTCAGATAACTGTACATGGGGACATGTGCACATGGGCACTCCCAGTCATATTGCAGTTGATAACATTACAATCTATGTGGTTATGTAAAAATAACATACTAATAGAATTTGCAATTGGTCAAATAGAGAATATTATAAAACTTTGAAGGAACTATTCCTAAGATATTTCTTAGTAAGCCGAAGTGTGACCGGAGCATTGAGTGAAAATGCCCATTACAAGAAGTATAAGTTGCCAGATCCGACCAAGAAGACGGCGATTCGTCGATTTTACTCGAAGAGAAGAAGGAGAACCCCCTCCTTCCTTGCCTTCTGCCATGAAGTTCTTCAGGACCACCTCCTTAAAATAGCTAAGTACTTGTGATCTGTATCCAGTGAGTAATGGGACAATTAGTAAAAGAAATTGAGGTCGGTGGACGCCGCCATTTTATCTTGTAGTTATGCTTTGACTCAGCCAACCCGCCTATGAGGGGTGTGGCGCCTAATAAGTTGATAAAAGTAGAATTTCTGTACCCATTACTAACACGGATAATTTGTACTAATAGCTATAAGCAGTAATAAACTCCATTTTTGTTATAATTTGAGTAATATAAAGAATTTGCGTTGGAAGTGTGTTCCATTTATTTGTATTAATGCTTAGATTGAATTTTAAGAACGCGAATGTATCGATTTTTAATTGACAAATTTAACGCACGTGAAATCACTATTACGGTATATTAATTTCTTAAGTGTAAGAATTATAGCGAGTAATATACTTGAATATGCTTTTAAGGTTTTACTTAGAACACGTGTGATTTTCGAGAAAGGAATGTGGAAGTGACCATTCGATCTCCCAACCTCGTTATTATAAATCTGTAGTAATTGTACTGATCCTTGATATTTTAAAGTACGTGTAAAATCATTTTTATATAAATTTCTTAAAGCGTAAGAAATAGAGTGTTAAGATTGCGCCTGTTTTCAAGGTTCTTTCTTTTTTGTTTGTTTTTTTATCCGCGGGAGTAATGTTTTAGCGAAAGAAAGACATAAATGACAGATCGTTCTTTTTGTGTTATGATGATGGGGAATTAATATTACGATACGTGTGTGGCATTTTATTTTTGAAGAATAAGAAATTTTGTGATATTGTTTAGAGATGAGTTTTTTTATTTCGCGCTATGCAGGCGAAAGTAAGAGTAAGTTAGAGTAATTTGTGCTGTCCTAGAATAGGGAAGGTTTTTCAGTGTCACCCAAACGTAGCTTCAAGGGAGTAGAATGTTTGTTTGTTCGTTAGAATGGGACTTAGGACTAGTGAGGCAGTCTGTGACCGTGCGGCTCAACCGAGATTTCACCCTTACTCTTCTTACAACCAACGTTGTAAATTAAAGGGAATTTTACAGAAAGGGGACGATTGTTTTGTAAGTGATGCAGCGAGTGAGGCAGAGAATGAGTATGAATGACTGGGGGTATAATGGGGGGTTGCTCTAGGGGGTGAAATCGCGGAAAGCACCGTTAGGAAGCATGATTGGGGAGTCTGCGAGGATCGTTCCCCTGCTCCGCCAGGTCCTTCTGCATGCCATATCAGAGTGTATTTAGGGGAGGTGATGCGCTGTTGCAATATCTAGTGAGGGATATGTTTGAGAAAGTAATTCTCCACCTGCCCAGATATGGTTGAAATGCCAAGTTTGTTTTATTTTTGTTTTGTCCCCTACTCCGCCATTGAGATTATTATTCGATTTCCGAGAGATTCCAAGATAGATGTTACGTGATAAAGGACGTGAATCTATGAATGATTCTTTATTTTCTTTGCTAGCTGCAGTATATACATTATTTGTCTGAAGAGATATGTTAGATTGATAAAATAAAACTTTGCGAGTTTTAGCCATGATAATGTTTTATCAAAATTATTTCAGCTTGGTCATAAAGAAAGAGTGAGAGCTGACAATAAACGTAAGACTCTATCGATAGTCATTGCTAACGTTTGCTCACGTTCATTTGTTTATTTATTTTATTATTAGAGATACTCTGCGACACTTTTTTATTTTCAGTACAAGTTAAAAGGGAGGCCCGTCTCAGCTGACACAGACTGGAGGCCACGACGTATTTCAAGGTCGCCCAGCCTCTCACACTCTCTCTCTCTCTCTCTCTCTCTCTCTCTCTCTCTCCTACCTTTCACTCGACTCTGAGCCTGACAGAGGCTCCGTTCAATGCTAAAAGAACGTTGCTGTCTTTGATTTTTTTTGTGTGTTTTTTCCAGCGAAGCTAGGCGATAATTGTGCCTACATGTTATTGCAGTCAATAGATTGTTGCATGCTGTTATTGCATAAATACTGATAAGACATCGGTAGTACCGCCATTTGCATAAATGTTTGTGCCACATGTCGCAACTGTTTAGAGAATAGATAGAACTCCCATTGACAAATTGTGGAGCCAGCGAGTTGCCACTTATGCTCTATATATATACATTGATTATGACAGCAGGAATTTAAATATTAAAAGAGACTGTGTTAGAATGAGCATTGCTATGAAGTATAAGTATAGAACTCTGTTCTTACTTCTGAATGCCAGTCTCCATTGTATATATATTGATATTTCTGATTTAGTACATTTATTTTTATTGTTTATTATTCTTATTTTTTGATCATGATTATTAGTAATGTTATTATGATGACTGATATTGTTGCTATCTCTCAATGGCCTGTTGCTAATTAGTATTTTTGAAATGAAATCAGCAGTAACCCGATGATTTGTATCTTTTAACTGAATTCATACTTGATGTTATTGTAGCCACTGCTAATAAGAATGTTTCTTTAGTGGCTTTTCTCAGCATTTAATGATTGTTCTTTTTGACATAGTAGAGTAATGCTATGTAGCAGTTGCTAAGTCCTAAGTATCTTGGAATAATAATCTAGTTGTGTAGACACATACCTTCCATTACCACCCTATTCCTAGGCAGCCCCGACCTGCAAGTTCTAAAAGTCTTTAGATTTTGTCCGCTCAGACAAGTCCCTAGTGCCCATTGAATAGAGATTGCAATCACTTGCAGTTGCAGGGGAGGCAAAGTATAGCCTCGATTACCAACGTATGGCCATTGTTGGTACCCTGAAGTCATAGGGAACCTTTCTTACAACTGTAGTAGTGACAGAGGTTCAAATTTTCATCCCGAGATCTGCTTCGAAGGTACGTGTGGATGGCCGTACGGAAGAGAATCGCTGTGACGTTGCAGGTCTCCTGCGTGGTGGTCTTAGTCAAGATCGGCCGAGGGCGGGACGAGGAAGCCGGGCTGGAAGGATTAGCGGATGGGCCCAGTCCTTGTCCTTTTTGTTTTGCCTATCCGAGTACAGGAGATATGGCAACAAACCTGGGCCTGCAGCAAGGACAGCGAGGGAGTGAAAAAAATAGAATCCCCGAGGGAAACCGTGGAATCGCACCTAGCAAGAATTCATGAGCAAGGGACAGAGAAAACAAAAGTCGTCCTGGACAGAGAAAACAAAAGTCGTCCTAGACAGAGAAAACAAAAGTCGTCCTGGACAGAGAAATTAAAAGTCGTCCTGGACAGAGAAATTAAAAGTCGTCCTGGACAGAGAAATTAAAAGTCGTCCTGGACAGGGAAAATAAAAGTCGTCCTAGAAAGAGAAAACAGTCCTAAAAAAAATAAAAGTTTTAAACTACTTTAAAAAAAAAACTATGTAATCTTAATGAAATCCCAGAAACAAGGAAATCCCCATACATGTCATAACGGTAGTGAAAAGAGAGGAAAAGAAACACAGAAATATTTTAAAATATTTTAATAATACCTTTAGAAGCCACGTAAAAGAGTTGATGGGATTTAAACAAAGAAAAATAATCCCTATACATGTCCAAACTTTAGTGAAGAGAGAAAGAAGGGTATTTAAAAATCCCTTATTAGTTAATTAAAATTACCCCCGTACTAGAACTGAAAAAATGGGAAAGAAAATGGCCCCCACCGTCTTTGTCCACTGTGCTACAAGACAAAATATTTTTATTTTTATGTTTATTTTTTTGTTTTACTAGCTTTAAGATAATTTTAAGCGAAAAACTCAGAGTCTCCCTTAGATATAGTTTTGAATAAGTGCCATTGATAAATTGTATGATTTGCACTAAGATTAATAAGTTGTTTTTCTGCTTAAATAATATTAGTGTTTTGTTTTAGCATCATTATTATTTGAATTATGATTTAATCTTTAGGTTCATTAAGTTTTTATATTAAGTGGTCTCTGAATAGTAATTGCATATCGAAATAGTAAATGTTTCGACTTTACACACAGTAAAACATGTTTTGTTTCAGGAGTAGTTTTAAGGCCAAATTTTAAAATAAATTAATGCCCATAGTAACAATAAGAGTAGAAATTATAAGATAAGGTTTCTTATAGAAATTACTATTGATGTTATGGTCTATTGCATTTTACATGTTTATACATGCTAATACTCTACCTCATTTGTTTGCTAATGTGCTACATAAGTCATGATTTTACCGTAATTAACTCAATTTTGTCTTTTAAAGAAACGAGAGAAGTAGATGAATTAATGTTTTGATTTAAACTGACTTTTGATCTTAATTAATGTTTGACATTAGTTACACACTGAAATTATATTGTTTAAAGTTATGTTTGTTTGGATATAAGAATATGTTTGTATTACAGATTTCTGTAGAAGTACTATATATATGTTATGTTTGTGTAATATGTATAGGATTCATAGAAATAGGAATTCTTAGAAAATAGCTTAAATAATTCGGCCCCATTTCTATTGTAAACTAATGTTAGCTAGGATACGTCCAAGAGCTCTCGAAAAATTAGCCCATGCTTCGACTGAAATAAGAGATATTTCAGTTTTGGTTGGGAGGGATGTCGTATGACTTCCGTCATGCTGAAGCCAGTCCGTCATGCTGAAGCCAGAATCTGAAACTTGTAACAAATCTTGAGGGGTAACGGTTGGTCGAGGGCACAGATATTTTATTACATGCCCTCACTTTTATTGAGTTTTGGGTGCAGACCACGTCTTCCCTTGGGACCACCAAGATTTATGGCTAGGCACCTGGAACTAATGTGGGAGGCTTGTTTTCTGCGGTACGGCCAATGTTTGTAGAAAGTGTCAAGGAGATATATGACCGGAACCGTGAGACTTAGCATCTGGCATCGAGTACCTGGAGAGGGTAGAAAAGGCCAGGAAGTTAGCCATTTCCTAAACCACAAGAAACACAAACATGTGGCCCGTACGTAAGTACATGCCCTGGAGAGATGCCCAATAGCTCCTCCCCGGAAGTAGGCGGGACTCCACTTCGAACCTGGCGTTGATTTGCAGGACTAGATGTCACTTGATTTCATTGGCAGGATTGGATGTCAAGCCATGCCCTGCCCCTGGGGGTATTTCAAGAACCACCCAGGGCAGACACAGTTAGTTAGAGTTAGAGACCGGGCCTTGCCAGCAGCAGAGTTAACACAGTACAGCTGAGTTAGCCTCCCCTTCTTGGGGGTAGGACTCAGGAATTAGTCGTAACAGGAACTGTAGTAATAGGAGCTCTGAGTACATAGATGTTAAAATAAGAATAAACGAATATAAATCCTTACGTATTTTCACCAACCACGCTACCATAATTATAATAATATAACGTAGGAGCAAAACCCCTACGTCATAGAGACAAAGAGTGAATAGAGACACAGAGTGAATAGACACACACAGTGAATAGAGACACAGAGTGAATAGAGACACAGAGTGAATAGAGACAAAGAGTGAATAGAGACACAGAGTGAGCAGACACACAGAGCGAATAGAGACAGAGTGAACAGACACACAGAATGAATAGAGACAAAGAGTGAATAGAGACATAGAGTGAATAGACACACAAAGTGAATAGAGACACAGAGTGAATAGAGACAGAGTTAATAGAGAAACAGAGTGAATAGAGACAGAGAGTGAATAGAGACAAAGAGTGAATAGAGACAAAGAGTGAATAGAGACACAGAGTGAATAGACACAAAGAGTGAATAGACACACAGAGTGAATAGAGACAGAGTGAACAGACACACAGAGTGAATAGAGACAAAGAGTGAATAGAGACACAGAGTGAATAGAGACATATAGTGAATAGAGACACAGAGCGAATAGAGACACAGAGTGAATAGAGACACAGAGTGAATAGAGACACAGAGTGAATAAAGACACAGGGTGAGCAGACACACAGAGTGAATAGAGACAGAGTGAACAGACACACAGAGTGAATAGAGACAAAGAGTGAATAGAGACACAGAGTGAATAGACACACAGAGTGAATAGAGACACAGAGTGAATAGAGACAGAGTTAATAGAGACACTGAGTGAATAGAGACAAGGAGTGAATAGAGACACAGAGTGAATAGAGACACAGGGTGAGCAGACACACAGAGTGAATAGAGACAGAGTGAACAGACACACAGAATGAATAGAGACAAAGAGTGAATAGAGACATAGAGTGAATAGACACACAGAGTGAATAGAGACAGAGTGAATAGAGACAGAGTTAATAGAGACACAGATTGAATAGAGACAAAGAGTGAATAGAGACAGAGTGAACACAAACACCGAGTGAATAGAGACACAGAGTGAATAAAGACAGAGTGAATAGACACAGAGTGAATAAAGACACAGAGTGAATAGACAAAGAGTGAATAGACAAAGAGTGAATAGACACACAGAGTGATTAGAGACACCGAGTGTATAGAGACACAAGAGTAAATAGAGTGAATAGAGACAAAGGGTGAATAGAGACACAGAGTGAACAGAGACACAGAGTGTATAGACACAGAGTGAATAGAGACACAGAGTGAATAGAGACACAGTGATTAGAGACAAAGAGTGAATAGAGACAGAGTGAATAGAAACACAGACAGACAAACATATAGAATTTCAAACAATTTTCGCCTCAAATAGCTGTGAAAGAACAATTTCGAGTAATTCAAAATTTCGCATTTAGATCACGGAATGAAACTAATTTTGGTAGTAAAAAAAAAAAGTAGTGTAATGGTTGGACATTACTTTCATGAGCTGTGTTTCAATACCATTATGACTATATAATATTAATCAGTACAAAGCAAAACAAGTAAACCATAGTTACATTAGATGAGTAAAAATTCATACCGGATCAATAGTTTATATCTTTCTTTACTCTGTAACCGTGGCTCAGTCGGTAGCGTCTCCGACTCTGAGGCGTCAGGTCGAGGGTTCGCGCCCCGTCACGGTCTGAGGTTAGCAAAGGCATGCACTCAGCGTAAGGATTACATCTGCCAAAACAAGTCCTTCGCAAGAAGGCAACCGTCCTAGCCCTTGGTTGATAAGGGAGTCCGTGACGTAAAACCGGAACTCTGTAACCAACGTACAGTGCTGCGTTACCCATGAATTTTCCAAGAAGTTCTCCTTAATTTAAAATGACTTAAATATAATATTAATAAAATAAAGGGTAGTTTACAGATTAGCGGGGCATGCCGCTCAACGACCTCATCCCTCCACTTAGGTAAGTAGTTCGACTGAAGGTTAGGTAAGTACTTTTAATTAGGACAGAAAGATGGGGGTCCCAGGGGTGCGCAGCCCCCCCCCCCCCGACTAAGAGTTAGGTAAGTATTTTTAGTTAGGATAGTAAAAAATTGTTCCGTATGCCTATTGTCGCCATTTTTTTGTGTATTCATCCGCCAGTTTTCTAGTTAGAGCCTATTGCCATCTATTGGTAGGTTTTGAACATTAGTATGGCCCGCTGAACTGTAGATGTTCCAAAATAAATACTGTAATTCATTTAGATTTTAAAACTGAAACGATCTCAACAAATTATACAAAATGGAAAATACAGATGAATAAAAATGACTCACCCACAGAGATATCATCCACAGCTCATCTTAGCTGTGCCCATTTTGGTATAAGGAGTTGGTACTTCACTCAGTGAGTTAAACAAAATCTTCACTCGGGAAGTAATGAAAAAAGTAGTATAATTGTGGAACAGTATTTTCATGAGGTCTCTTTCAATACCGTAAAAAAAAAAAAAAAAAACTACAATGGTTTTAGCGTATTTTTAATGTCTCAAAAGGAAAGTATACCTTAATTGACGTTATAGATATCGAGAGATATGTAGTAATAATAATAATAATAATAATAATAATAATAATAATAATAATAATAATAATAATAATAATAATAATAATAATAATAATAATAATAAATAATAATAATAATAAATAATAATAATAATAAATAATAATAATAATAATAAATAATAATAATAAATAATAATAATAAATAATAATAATAATAATAATAACAATAATAATAATAATAATAATTGTCGCATGACTTCCGTCATGCTGAAGCCAGTCCGTCATGCTGAAGCCAGAATCTGAAACTTGTAACAAATCTTGAGGGGTAACGGTTGGTCGAGGGCACAGATATTTTATTACATGCCCTCACTTTTATTGAGTTTTGGGTGCAGACCATGTCTTCCCTTGGGACCACCAAGATTTATGGCTAGGCACCTGGAACTAATGTGGGAGGCTTGTTTTCTGCGGTACGGCCAATGTTTGTAGAAAGTGTCAAGGAGATATATGACCGGAACCATGAGACTTAGGATCTGGCATCGAGTACCTGGAGAGGATAGGAAAGGCCAGGAAGTTAGCCATATCCTAAACCACAAGAAACACAAACATGTGGCCCGTACGTATGTACATGCCCTGGAGAGATGCCCAATAGCCACGCTCTGACCTGGAACTTTTCCGTTCTATAGGCTTGTTGAAATAGCTCCTCCCCGGAAATAGGAGGGACTCCACTTCGAACCTGGCGTTGATTTGCAGGACTGGATGTCACTTGATTTCATTGGCAGGATTGGATGTCAAGCCACGCCCTGCCCCTGGGGGTATTTCAAGAACCACCCAGGGCAGACACAGTTAGTTAGAGCTTTGCCCGGGGCACGAATAGATCATGGATTGTGATAGTCATAGGGTGGGGGCATTGAGGCGTCGAAGTTGTGTTGTAGTCTAGAATAAATATAAGCAAAGGAATTACTGCTTGTCCATTCTTACCTTGTAACCGTCAGGTACTAATAATTAACACGTAGCAAAGAAAAGCAATACGTCAGTGGTGGCAGCGCAGTACGGATCTTCACGAAAAAAAAAAAAAAAAAAAAACATACGAAGAGACAGGTGAATGCCAGTGCAGACCCGTGCAGAGAAAACAAGAATGGCAAACGCACAAGACCAATATCTCCCAAATTTGGAAATGGGCGACGACGAGAAAGACCGGAAAATCCTCGAATTGGAGGAGCAAGTGCGGCGCCTACAAGCACGCGCCGACGCCACTCTGTCGAGAAGGAACCCGGTCGACGTCGACACCCCCGACAGTGAAACCGACGCCTCAAACATCGACGAACAGCCTGCCGCTCCGAACCCCGTGGTGACACAGGGAACGCAGCAGGCCATGCACCCACCCCGTGCCCTGGTTGTAAAGACGCCTCGAGTCAAAAATTCACTTTTATACCTCGACGGCGCAAATGTAAAAGACCGTGAATGTCCGTCCATAATTCCCGCCACCGACTTCCTGAAATACTTGGGTCTGCGGATGAGAAGTGACGAGTGGTCAAATAGAGAATATTATAAAACTTTGAAGGAACTATTCCTAAGATATTTCTTAGTAAGCCGAAGTGTGACCGGAGCATTGAGTGAAAATGCCCATTACAAGAAGTATAAGTTGCCGGATCCGACCAAGAAGACGGCGATTCGTCGATTTTACTCGAAGAGAAGAAGGAAAACCCCCTCCTTCCTTGCCTTCTGCCATGAAGTTTTTCAGGACCACCTCCTTAAAATAGCTAAGTACTTGTGATCTGTATCCAGTGAG